>KN479507.1:7257-19202 GCA_000787095.1 Periophthalmodon schlosseri | reverse complement strand
GGAGAAAAAAAAAAAATAAAAAAAAACAGGATTCACGCTCCAGTGCAGCTCTGTGTATTTATAAGACTGACAGGAGAGAGAGAGAGAGAGGGGGAGAAGGAGGAAGAGGGGGAGAGAGAGGGGGAAAGAGGCAGAAGAGGGGGAGAGGGACTGAGTGGGCGAGAGAGAGGAAAGAAGGGAGGCTGTAACAGTAAGGCTGAGAGAGAGGAGAGAGAAGGAAACGGGGGAAAGAGAGAATGAGGAAGGGGAGGAGAGGCTGAGAAGAGAGAGAGAGAGCACGAAGAATGGAGGGAGTAGAAAGAGGAAAGGGTGAGAGGAAGGAGAGAGAAGGGGAGGAGAGATCATTGCTGTTCAAATACATTTTAAATACATAGCAAGACTCTCTCTTTTTAAAAGTTTACCCATTTACTCTGCAATTTTGAAAAAAAAAAAAGTATATTCATTAATTTCAGTGTGATGAAAACAGTTCAAAACTAAATATTGCATGTTTTGTGTGGTCAAAAGTACTCAAAATGGCATCTATAAACAGGAAGCTGAAACCCAAATACAGAATACAAGAGGACTGCTGTTTTGGAAATTTTGCATTTCTTCTCTGTGATTAATACAACGCCTATTAAAAAAACAAAACAAAACAAAAAAAACAAAACAACATTTTTATATAGCTTTTCTACCTTTAAGACACTCAACGCTCTTTACATCAAGAAACCACTAACACATTCATACACCAGTGTACGCAGACCTGTGGGTCAGTGGATCTGAGCGCTCAACCAATGATGTTTCAGTCGAGAGCGGGATTCAAACCGCTAACCTTCAGATCGGTGGACAAACACTCTACCAACTGAGCTACTGTCTTAATGTCAAGTCAGTCACTCCGTATGATAAGTGCTAGACGGTCAGTTTGGGAGGGACAGAAGACAAAAGTAATAACTCAGGCTCGTTCCTGAACTTAACCCAAATCATTCATTATAACCCTGCTCCTAAACTTTATTACTTCAGAATAACACAACAGAGTCTTTCCGAAGCGCACGATAAACCAACCGTGCTCTATTTTTGCCAATGCTAAAAATAGTCACTTACCCTTAACACAATTACATCCATTGAAAATATGCATGTCCTAATTTCATATCTTGAATTAGCTCGAGCGCTTTCTCCAAAACTGAATTTTTCCTTCAATAGATAATTTTCGAACTTGTGCATAGCAATTCCTGATATGTTTAAAAAGGGAATAATTGAGTTTGTGGAGAGTATGATACAGCTCCACTGGATTCTATTGAAGAGCATACGGAGCAGCGTAAGTGGTGAGAGCTCTGTCTGTGTGCCCAGGTTACATTGTCTTGTTAATTACATTTGAGTTATCGCTGTACATGTGTGGAACAGCTGTGCTTCATTACCACTGAGTAGAAATAATACCCCATAGACACCGGCGTTAATGTGCTAATCTGCAAGTCGGACAAACCAGGCCAAACCAGGCTAAACCAGGACTGCCAGCTTGAAGGATGAGCGGTTTATCTTTTGGCATTCCCCATAGATCGGGCGTTTTTACAATTTAGCGTACGATTACACTCAATGTAAAAGACATATAGCGCTCAATTCATTCACACATTCACGCTTGCGATATGTAAATGAGAGTTAAGGCGGTGAAGTGACTTGCCCAAGGACACGACAACATGCGAGCGCCATGCGAGACAGTGTCATCGGTGGTGATCTGGACACTGTCTTTGCAATCGAGACGTTTCAGCTCCAGAAGATGGACTTGATGGAACATTTTTATTTGATAGAACTGGCTCGAACTGGGGTTTTTCTTCAAGAACAAATCGGTTTGCAAGAGGAGTTAAGGAAGCTATTGACGTGAAGAAAGAGAATCCCTCTCTCAACAGGAACGGTGGACTCCGATGTAATCTACCAGCTGTTTACAGAAGCGTTCTCAATCCACGGAACAAGAAGACAACAAACCCATCAAATGCTAATCGGGTATTTAACAATGCAACAGATGAGACAGCCAGTGCACAAAAGGGGCCTAATGACCCACAGTGATGTTAGGAAGTAAAACAATGGCAGGTCAGTTTCACTCTAAAGTCCTCCTTTTGGGGCAGAACTTAGTAAACTCAGGTTAGGATCATAGACTGTATATATAAATGGACATAGCTAACCTGCCAGCCGCGCGTACCAAAATATATAAATGGACATAGCTAACCTGCCAGCCGCCGCGTACCAAATAGGTAGTGAGCGTGGGCGCGCTTCCGGCTCCGATTCACTTTACATCTGTAACTGCTGCAGTGAGCCTCATCATTAGGGTCTTAAAATGTTCGTATTAACCCGCTCTACATGATCCTGGTGTTGTTATTTTGTTTTTTTTCCCGTAAATTAAGATATGAACATTAATAACAGACAAATCAGGCGCCTTCTTCCTCGAGGTCGCGCCCGCTAATGTTAGCAACAGGTTTGATTGACAGCGTTGCCATCTATTGGCATCCAAGACCAAAAGTTTTTATTGCATTGTAAAAACGTATATATGTCACTTTTTTTTTCTTTTTTTTTACATGGCAATTTGCAATACCAATCCCTGAACTCGTATTTCTAGTATTGTGTAGTTTAATATTTGAATCAGTTTCTAGTATTGTGTAGTTTAATATTTGTTTGAATCAATGGTGTTAGAAGTACAGACACTCAAGTAAAAAAATACTCAAGTATAAGTTCACATGAAAAAATCTACTTAAGTAAAAGTATTAAAGTATCTGTTTAAAAATGTACCTGAGTAAAACATAAAAGTATTTATGTAAGATTTTGAGATCTAATAAAGCTTCATATGTATCGATTTTGATAAAGATTTGTGCTGACTTTTGTTCAACAGAAACAACTGAATTGAATTCACACAATAATGAAAGAACTTTTACTTTCCAGTCCTGTTCAAAAAGGTAGTGGAGTAGAAAGTACAGATACCTGCTCTCAGATGAAGTGAAGTAAAAGAAAAAAGTATCACTTAAGTAGATACCTGCTCTCAGATGAAGTGAAGTAAAAGAAAAAAGTATCCACTTAAGTAAAGTACAGATACCTAAAATATATTCTTAAGTACAGTACTTTACTACTTTTGTTCTTTACGTTCTTACACTGATTTGAATAGATTAAGACTGAAAAAAATTGGTTAAAATAGTATTGGATTTTGCGATATGATAGTCACTTTAGGTAAACTTACATAATTACACACTGACAAATATTAAGTGTATCCCCGCCGTACCCTGTTATCTAAGTACACAACGCGATTACCTCATTAACATGCGCCGTCCTCCTCAGGATTAAAAGCTTTGCACTTCAAAAACGTGTAGTAATCAAATTTTCCCACTGACCCTTCCCAGATTTGACCTTCATATGCCAGTTTATAGACAATTATAATGGGCCCCAAACCATTTCATATCACTGAAAGAACAGAGCAGGGCCAATGGGCGCTCCAGATACCAAGCACTAAACAGCTCAATGGAAAGTTAATTAAAAACGTCCCCTCTAAGATATATCCCTGCTGCTTCTGGACAGAATATGGGAGCAAAGTGAGTAGAGGAAGTGATATGGTTTGCCTTAAGGAGACTGCAAATGTGATCCTTGACTTACTGTACAAAGACACTCATAATAGATAAGTAGGGTTTAATAGGCCAAATTGAATGATTTTAATGGGGAATATTTAACTATTTAGTAGCTGTACAACTTTATTCCCGTGTATTTGAGCAACATTTGTCTTGCCCCAGTACAAATATATCGTAAAAGCAGCTCTCGGGGTCAAAATGGGACCTGTCTGCATCTAACTATAGACCGTTTTTGCTGTCCGCGAATCAGGAAGTGAGCTGTTAGCATGCTAGTTGTTGTTAGCATGACTGTGACGGCTTGTGACGCTTTGCTCGGAATGCGTGAGGTAAGTGAGGAATGACTCTGAACCTCCGCAAAACGTTTAAAATAAATTACTTCTGTTTTTCATGTTTTTGAGACAGTAAAAATCACAGCGACTTTAATAGGATTTCGTTTCGCTCGGTAGTGTTTGTCTTCTAATCCGACGGTTATTCCCAGCATACATATCATTTGTAGAGTGGTCAGATCTTCGGGCTCACACATTGGCATTTTGATCCTAGCTACTCCAGGTGAATACCAGCCATTCAAAACCACTAGAGTTCATGGAGTACATTGTACTTACAAATCTGCCAAAATCACTTAATCTTCATATCTTGATTTATGGACAAAATAGAGAAATAAAAATACCAGGATCATGTACAGTGGGTTAATCACTTCCTATCTGGAACGCGGCAGTTAGCAGGTTAGCTACGTCCATTTATATATACAGTCTATGGCTAAAATCTACAGATCCTGACAGATCAACTTCACTGGAGGACACTTCTGCTTTTAGAAAGGTCTTTGTGTAAGGCAAGGCAGGTTTATTTGTATAGCACAATTCATGCACAAGGTAATTCAAAGTGCTTTACAGAATAAGAAAGACCTTAAAATCACAATACAACAAATCAAAACATAAATAAACACAAATAATCATCATAATATTAACATTAAAGGAGAAAAGTGCAAAATAAAAACCTTTCAGTCATATGCACAGCTAAACAGAACCGTTTTGAGTCTGGATTTAAACATCGTCAAAGTAGAGGCCTGTCTCACATCTTCAGGAAGTTCCAGGTTTTAGCTGCAGAAAACTGAAACGCTGATTCCCCATGTTTAGTCCTGACTCTGGCACCAGCAGGAGGCCGGTCCCTGAGGTCCTCAGAGTGTGAGATGGTTCATATGGCACTAACATGTGGGAGATGTTCTTTGGTGCTGGGCCATGGAGAGACTTGTAACAAGCAGAGCTGCTTTAAAGTCTATTCTCTGAGCCACAGGAGCCAGTGCAGAGACCTGAGCACAGGATGCATGTGCTCGTACTTCCTGGTTCTAGTCAGGACCCGAGCAGCAACGTTCTGGATGTTCTGCAGCTGTCTTAACGCTTGTTTGGAGAGGCCAGTGAGTAGGCCGTTACAGTAGTCTAACCTACTGGAGACAAAGGTACACTCTCTAAACCAGACTTGGAAAGACTTATCCATGCATTTGATTTTTGCCATGTTTTTTAGATGGTAAAAAGCTGCAGATGTTATTGATTTGATGTGACGGTTAAAGTTCAAGTTAAAGTTCAAGTCTGAGTCCATTATTACCCCTAGATTTCTAGCCTGATTTGAAGGTTTTAGAGAGAGAAACTGGAGGTGTCTGCTGACACTTTTTCTATGTTTCTGTGGGCCAAACACCATGACTTCAGTCTTGTCTGAGTTTAGCTGGAGAAAGTTATTTTGTATCCACACACTGATCTGTTGGATGCAATGGCAGAGTGTATCAGTGCTAATGCTAACTTCTATTAGAATGCTAAATGTAAAATAAAAGCAAAATTCAATTTGTTGTAAGGACGACCCAATTATTTTTAGGTGTAGATGATTTCAGTTAGTGGCGTTATTTAAATATTTATTAGGCTCCAAAATTAGCATTGGCCCCGACACACAAAGACAAACCTTTGTAAACACAGAAGTGTCCTTCGGTGACGTTTTCCTCGCATTTGTAAAGTGTTTAACATGTTGTAAATGACATACACCTGCATCTCCCTGTCCACTGCCTGATCTGTCAGGATTTAGTCATTTTAACGTGACTCAGCAAAAACCTCATAGACGTTACATTACGCCGGAAATGGTCGAGCTGACCCTCTGCTTGGAACTAGATGGCTACCGTTGTGCACAGAGCCCATTCTTTCTGGGTCCAGCAAGTGCAGTACCTATGGAGCCGGTACTAGCTGAGCTTGCATCAGGACAGAGGTCTTATTATAGATCCATGTGATATGACTCAGCAGATGCTTAATAACAGAAAATTCAGGTGCCTTGGGGCTGTTGAAGGAGCATTACCTTCAACAGCGTTGCTCCGGATTGGCTCTGCGGTTGCTATTATTTCCGTGCTCGGAATTACAAATATGGAACTCGGCTCCAAATTCACCCTATAATTGTTAGCCTTGATGAGCTTCATTTGACTGGAGCCGAACGCTACACTCACTCTATGATTTTCATGCGACCTCATAGACCTGGGGTCGGCAACCTTTAACACCCAAAGACCCATTTGGACCCGGAAAACACTGGGAGCCACAAATACTTTTTAACATCGAAAATTAAGCTATATATTGTTTGTTTTTGTTTTTTTTACCTTTATGCTTTGTATAAACAACTATAGTATTTGAAAAATATCTGCATAAATATATATTTTGCCTTTACCTTTTAGAACTACAATTTAAAAAAATAATTAACACAAATAAAATACACTTCAAATAAATACTTATAATTTATTTTCCCAAGCCACGCAGAGCCACAGTATAAGGATGAAAGAGCCGCATGCGGCTCCGGAGCCGCGGGCTGCCAAGCCCTGTCCTAGACATTACATTACGCCAGAAATGGTCGGTCCAACTGTCCCTCTGACTGAAACTAGCCGGCTACTGCACAGAGCCACTTCTCCCACAGAGCACAATGTATTTTTGCAAATTCAAACTGCCCAAGTTCGGCTGACAGGGCATCCACTTTCACAAAGCATGAACTTTTAGGCATTTTAAAAGCGCCTAAAAGTTAGCTTTGTAAGATTTAGCCTAGCCCCGCTCTGAGCCTGTGCTAGCTCTGCTCTAACTGCTATTACGCTGATTAGCCAGGACTGATCACGTGGTGCACGTTTCTGTTATCACACGTTGGGGAGAGCCAGCCCGTGTTGAGGAAGTGGTGTGGAAGAAAACATCTTTCTTGGCCTCAAAATCTTTGGTTCATAATCCAGATGAACCAAAGATTATAATTTCATCACATCACTACACCCATGAAGCTTGTGTGATCAATGTCTCCCAGTGTTCCCTAACTGTTTATAATCTCCACCCAAACTCTAGCTCCCAAGGGTGCTTCTCTCCCTGCGTCTGTTACATCTTTCTGCCTCTCAAAGAAACAACATGTAGTGCGTTTCATCATGTCTCTTCTCTCTCCTCGGCCTTGAGGTAATTAGCGTTAGCCTAGCGGGGGACGTAGTGTGGGCCTCTATCAACACGACTGATAAATATTGACTCAGTGCTCTGCTCGTCTGCTCGTCTAATTAAAGGATGGTCCACATGTGATTTTGATGCTTCATATTAATCTATACCCGCAGATTCTGAGGCCGCAACAATAGCAGACATAAGATTTTCAGTGGGAAAAAGCAAGGGTGTTGTGGACTTGAGTAATTCATTGACTTTGTTTAAAATATTAAAGGGGACATACTGTGTAAAATAAATGTTCTGGGTTTTTAACCATGTTATAATGGTGTTTCCTCATCATTAGCTTATTCAAAGTTACATTTCAGTCATGGATCTGCTAAAATAACTGGATAGGGTATTGCTATCTTAGAGCTGTTTCGAGTCGGATTAGTGGCCACCCATTGGTACTACAGCGAAAAAATCCGTCCTGCCCAGAAAGGATTTTTCTCATACAGCGCAATGTAATCACAAACAAACGTGCTCGTGGCTGACAGGTGCTCCGCTCCCCTCTCTCTCGTTGCGCAAAGTCTCATGGGCTGTAGCTCAACTGCGTATTGTCAATGGGCAGGGCAAGACCATATGTACCTTGCTGCTAAAGGCTAAACTAGCGACAAGCGCCATAGAGCACGGCCCATTGACTTCAATGGGACCATGTTTAGACCTCGGGGCTTGATATCAATTGCGTCATTGTTGGAGTAATCTTGCCCTGTTGTGTCCTTTAAAACTCATCACTGTACTCTCTAAGAAAAAGTAGTTTGGCATCGCTATCTGTCAGAAGAGAACAACACAACGCAATTTAATAATCTAGTAACAAACATTTATACTCACACCTGCACCTGTTTTGTATTTTTCTGAATTTTGAACAGAGCGCCCATGAACAAGAGAGTCTAACTGCTCTTATTGGGCTCTCTCTGTGCCCGAGCCACCTCAGCTGGCTCCTCTCGACGTGGAGGAGCAGCAGCTCTACTCCGAGCTCCTCCAGTGTGACAAACCACCCTGCGGAGGAAACTCATTTCGACTGTTTGTATCCGCCATCTTGTCCTTTTAGTCATTACCCAAAGCTCATGACCATAGATGAGGGTAGGAACATAGATTGACCAGTAAATCGAGAGCTTTGCCTTTTGACTCAGCTCCTTCTTCACCACAACAGTCCAATACAGCAACCGCATCACTGCAGACGCTGCACCGATCCACCTGTCAATCTCATGCTCCATCCTTCCCTCACTCGTGAACAAGACCCCAAGATACTTGAACTCCTCCACTTGAGGCAAGGACTCTCCACCCTCCCAGAAAGGACAAGCCACCTTTTTCCGGTCAAGAACCATGGCCTCAGATTTGGAGGAGCTGATTCTCACCCCAGCCGCTTCACACTTGTCTGCAAACTGCCCAGTGCCTGCTGCAGATCCTGACTCGAAGAAGCCATCAGGACAACATCATCTGCAAACAGTAGACATGAGATCCTGTGGTCCCCGAACCGGACCACTTCCGGCCCCTGGCTGCACCATACAAAGCCCTGGCGGAGTGCAACATGCATTGGGAACAGGTCTGACTTACTGCCGGCAATGCGAACACAGCTCCTGCTCCGGTCATACAGGGACTGGACAGCCCTTAGCAAAGGGCCCCGGACCCCATACTCCCGGAGCACCCCCCAGGGGGCACCATGAGGGACACAGTGGAATACTTTCTTCAGATCCACAAAGCACATGTGGACTGGTTGGTCAAACTCCCACGAACCCTTGTTTGGAGTGTGATTCGCCTGTAGTTGAAACACACCCTCCGGTCCCCCTTCTTAAACAGGTCTGCCAGTCCAGCAGTACTGTCCCCATTCGGTACGCAATGTTGCAGAGGCCAAGACAGTCCCACAACATCCAGAGACTTAAGATGCTCGGGACAGATCTCATCCACCCCTGAAGCCTTGCCACCCAGGAGCTTGCCAACCACCTCGGTGACTTCAGCCAGGGTGATGGATGAGTCCGCCTCCAAGTCCCCAGTTTCTGCTTCCTCCTCGGAAGACATGATGGTGGGATTGAGGAGATCCTCAAAGTATTCCTTCCACCGTCCGACAACGTTCCCAGTCGAGGTCAGCAGCTCTCCACTCGGACTGTAAACAGTGCTGGTGAAGCACTGCTTCCCCCTCCTGAGGCGTCGGATGGTTTGCCAGAATTTCTTTGAAGCTGACCGATAGTTCTCCTCCATGGCCTCCCCGAACTCCTCCCAACCCCGAGTTTTTGCCTCTGCGACGCCATGAACTGTGGCACACCTGGCCTGCTGGTACTCGTCAGCTGCCTCAGGAGTCCCATAAGCCAACAAGACTCGATAGGACTCCTTCTTCAGCCTCATGACATCCCTTATTTCCGGTGTCCACCACCAAGTCCGGGGGTTGCCGCCGCGACAAGCACCGCAGACCTTACGACCACAGCTACGAGCAGCCGCATCGACAATAGAGGCGGAGAGCATGGTCTGCTCAAAATCCATGTGCCCAACCTCCCCCGGAATCTGGGAGAAGCTCTCCCAGAGGTGCGAGTTGAATATCCCACTGACTGAGGGCTCCGCCAGACGTTCCCAATAGACCCTCACAGTACGCTTGGGTCTGCCAGGTCTGTCCGGCTTCCTCCTCCGTCAGCGGATCCAACTCACCACCAGTGATTGGTTGACAGCTGCCCCTCTCTTCACCCGAGTTTCCAAGACACACGGCCAAAGGTCAGATGACACGACAACAAAGTCGATCATTGACCTCCGGCCAAGGGTATCCTGATGCCACGTGCACTGTGGGACACCCTTGTGCTCGAATATGGTGTTCATTATGGACAAACTGTGACTAGCACAGAAGTCCAATAACAGAACACCACTCAGGTTCAGATCAGGGAGGCCGTTCTTCCCATTCACCCCTCTCCAGGTGTCACTGTCGTTACCCACATGGGCATTGAAGTCCCCCAGGAGAACAATGGAGTCCCCGGTTGGCGTTTCTTCCCATCTCTCCCTCTCCAGGTGTCACTGTCGTTGCCCACGTAGCCGTTGAAGTCCCCCAGTAGAACAACGGAGTCCCTCAGTGCACTGTCCAGTACCCCTGTCAGGGACTCCAAGAAGGCCGGGTACTCTGCACTGCTAGTAGGTCGACACAACAGTGAGAGACCTTCGGTGCAGGGACACGACCCTCTCGTTCACCGGGGTGAACTCCAACACGTGGCGGCTGAGCTCCCTCTCGTTCACCGGGGTGAACTCCAACACGGGGCGGCTGAGCTGTGGGGCAATAAGCAAGCCCACCCCAGCTCGCTGCCTCTCCCCACGGGCAATGACAGAGAAATGGAGAGTCCAGCCCCTCTCAAGGAGTTGGGTTCCAGAGCCCAAGCTATGTGTGGAGGTGAGGCCGACTATATCTAGTTGGTAACACTCAACCTCCTGTACAAGCTCAGGCTCCTTCCCCCCCAGCGAGGTGACACTCCATGTCTCCAGAGCCAGTCTCCATGTCCGGAGAGTTGTCGAGGTCCCGCTTTCAACTGCCACCCAGATCTCTCTGCACCAGCCCCTCATGGATCCTCCTGTAGATGGTGGGTCTACGGGAGGATGGCTCCATGTTGTTCCGGGCTCCGTGGGGAAAGGCCCGGCCACCAGTCACTCGCTGTCAAGCACCCACCCCACTCATGGATCCTCCTGTAGATGGTGGGTCTACGGGAGGATGGCTCCATGTTGTCCGGCGCCCGGTGGGGAAAGGCCCGGCCACCAGTCACTCGCTGTCAAGCACCCACCCCAGGCCAGGCTCCAGGGTGGGGCCCCGGTAATGCCTTGAAAGTGGAATTTGGAACAATCTTTTCCATCAGTAGCCAATCCGATGTGTGAATGAAGCAAGATACAAGGGAACACAGATTCAAAGTTCAATTAAAGGCCCTGTACCCGATTTCCCATACTCTTGATGTCAAAATATAACACTGCTGTCTTCTGTCTGCATCTAATTATAAAGCATTTTATTGTCCAAAAATCAGGAAGTGTACACTTAGCATACTAGTTGTGAATAATTAGTATGCTTAGAATGCATAAGGTAAGTGAGGAATAACTTTGGACTGCTGCAAACTGTTTAAAATGAGCTAGCTCTGTTTTTCACATTTTTAAGACAGTAAAAATCAGGTACGGCGCTTTTAGGTGAATTTAGCTTAATATGTCTAATTATCAGCTGACACAATGACAGCTCAAAATTGTATAACAAAACTGTGGCTACTTTTTTGCATTGATCCTTTGTGTACATTCATTATATTGACTCTATAACAAGCCCTTCCAAACGTACACCCCTTTACATACTTTCAAACACAACACAAAACAAACATGGCCGCTAATGATGACAACGCCACAAAGCTCTAGGTTCCTCTAAAGGCAAAATGCTGCTTTCTTCTCTCCTCTTTCTTGTCTGTTGCTTTTGGGGTAATTGACTTGCACCACCGCTGCTCCTATATGCTCTCATCAGCAGCTCATTATGTCAGATGCCCTGAGATCACCTGACAACAACACCTTTGATTTGTCATTACACAAGAACTAGAGGCCATGCATAAGTAGAACATGCATATACCGAACCGGGCGGCCATTTTAGATCCATAAATGATGCAGCTACACATGTTTGAAATATTTATCCAAATCTGTGTAATCTACTTTCACTTCTACATTCATAATTTAGAAGTTGGTGTTTTTTTTTCCCTTTTTTTCTGAACACAGTCTTAATATTCATATAAGGGCATCACAGGCCAGTAATTTAATAGTAGCTTTCCCTTAAAAAAGTATTAATTTGAGCTTATCGACAGCTGCTAAGCCTGAGGGTGCGTGTGACTTATTTGATCCCAATTTATGAAGTTTTAAGCAGCATGAAACAAGATGGCAACCCAGGATTACACTGTAAAAAAATATTTAGATGGAAAATTGAAAT
>JACM01004065.1:0-13166 GCA_000787095.1 Periophthalmodon schlosseri | reverse complement strand
TTTTGAGATACAAAATACAACTGTGCAATTCAGATTTCAGATTTCAACTGAATCAAGATTTGCTATGACATGTTGGGGGGGCTTTATAATAGAGATGTCTACAACCAAGCCTGTCAGTAAAAGCATGTTGTTTATTAAATCTATACCAACGCTTGCAATGTAAATGGGTGTTTAGGATAGAATGACACAGGCGTGTGTATTTTGTACAATAATTTGTGTAAACATTCTTCATCTTTATTTTCAAATGTCTGTCTACACTTTCCTCTCTAGGACTGAATGAACAAGCACTGGTAAATATTGTTAGGTCTGCTTTAAAGGACCAATAGAAATTCAAGTAATAGAAATCAATCAACATCTGAATTAAAAAACATTAAAATGAGAGTGATAAATGTAGCTAGTGCCGGCAGACTTTTCTCTTGGGCAGCAAACTCTCTGGAGAGATGCCATCTAATTAAACAGTGGGCACAAAGAGGACTTCTACCTGAGTAAGCAGATCCCCATCACTTCACAGGCCTTCCCATAAGAGGCCCCAGCCATAACAAGGCACATATGAGAAAAGGATTCACAGCTAAAGAAGAGAGAGTCTGAAGAATGTAGCTTGTTTAATAAATTGTAAATTGTAAAGACAAATGATTAGCCCATGTCTGCCACACATAAATGGTTTGCTAGATTATTATTGATTATTTAGAGGTATTGACAAATTGTGTAATTTATTTTTCTTTTATTTAGTGTAACTCTGTAGTGGCAGTCCAAGCCCACTGTATAGCCTACAGGAGGAAACAGCCAGAGAATAAAAATAGCTCCCGACAGCTTCATTTGAGATGCAGTTCTCAAGTGTTGCTATGACAACATTTCTACATGCTAAAATTTAGGAATAGCCTTACTAAGTAATAGGCATTTTTTGTTTTTGAAATGCAGATTAAACGTTTTAAGGCATAATTAGCATAAAGCATAAAACTTAACTTGACGCATTGCTTAGTCTCGGCCAACCACGTTCTGATTACCTTAGCGGCATAGGCAACATGCGTGCATCAAGCAAGTGTAATTACTTTTTAACACTAATGTCATTTTAGAGAAAAACGTATAATTTCTACAATACACTTACCCCCCTCCCACAGTATGGACTAGATAGCAACAAAGTTTCTAAGTTCAAAAACACAATATTGTGGCATTGTTTAGAAATGTTTAGACTGATTATACAGCTGTGAACGTCATTTTGTTCTGTCATCATTCCTTCTGAAGCCTCGAGGTTAAGCACATTAACAATGGAAAAGAAACTATAGGCTGTCAATGGCTCACGACTCTCTGAATAGCTATTATGAAAAGAGCCCTTTTCTAAAGCTGCACCAAACAGTTCAGACTTTGTATTTACAAAAAGTAGCTTTGAATAAAGTGGTGTTTGGGTCTGTTGGCTTTGGTTAATAGCACTATTTTATGACTTATTTCCACAGGATCTTCTGGGCTCCTGCTGTTTCACTGGTTCATAGTGAAATTCCTTCCTGACAGCCGCCAGTCACGCTATGGTTCCACAATACACACAGGTTAACAAGCAGATGGCAGCCGCACAACTACAATGTGGATACAAGGCTGTGATCACACTATAGACTGTATAAAGAAGTGGACGTGATGTCACCCATAGGGTTCGGCTCCAGGGGCGAATATGGATCCGAGGTCCATTTGGAAGTGTGACTGCGAGCATCATAGCAACCAAAGAGCCAATCCGGAGTGAGGCTGTTTAAGGTAATGCCTCTTTCTGCCCACACCACTAGTTTAGCAGGGAGTGGGTGCTTAGCAACGCTGTCAATCAAACCTGTTGCTAATGCTAGCGGAAGCGACCTCGGGGAAAGAAGGCCCCTGATTTGTCAGTTATTAATGTTCATATCTTGATTTACGGACACAATAGCGAATATAAGAATACCGGGATCATGTAGAGCGGGTTAATACAAACATTTTAGGGCAAAATGAGTCTGGAATACCGGGATCATGTAGAGCGGGTTAATACAAACATTTTAAGAGCAAAATGAGTCTGACAGCAGCAGTTACAGAGAGAGGGGCCACAGTTTCTCAATACAAAATGAATTGGAGCCAGAGTCGATGGAGCCGGATGTGCGCCCAACGCGGTGGCTAACAGGTTAGCTATGTCCATTTATATACAGTCTATGGATCACACACATACACACACATATAAAGGAGCTTTGTTTTCAGCAGGTAATATCTAGAACAAGGGTTGAGGGCTTGCCTCCATTTTCTATGCGATAAGTCAAGATGGTGTCTTTACCTGTCCTAGCATAGACAATATATGTAATTTCACATCTTTCAAAACTCACACAAGAAAGTATAAAAAGTATCAGTGGAGGAGACATCTCTGATCTTGCAGAATATTTTTGCTTAAAAAAAGTAATTCTGACCATATACTCTTCCACAAATGAACTGCAGTGGGCGGCAGATAGGAAACAATCAAGTGGTGAAGAGCGTTTGTTGCAACGTCATTGCAGCACTTACAAAACGCTATGAGAGGTTAGATGCTACATAACCTAATGAACACTTCTGACGCAGCCAAAAAATTAATTTAGCTTAAATTGCATATATAAACTTACTAATGATTATCCACATTATAAGAAAATAAAAAGGTTAGCAAAGTATAGAGCATTACTGTTTTTTTTTTTATAGTGGCGGGCATAACCTAATTATGTACAGATTTTGAGATAAACAACATGTAATGTAAATAAGGAATACAACACAAGAAGTGGCTATACAAAGAATTACTCCACACCTCCTTTGCTCCCATGTTATTTAGCCGGACACATAAAAACCCTGTACTTGAAACTGACACTGGGTCCACATTAAAAGCTCACAACAATTAGGCAGCTGACGTGAGGGCTTTGCTTTTCTCAAGTCTCACTCACAAGACAGAGGAGTCAAGCACTAATTACAGCACTGTTCTCTGCACTTCCAAGTAAATTATCACATTTGGTCTACAGTTCCAGTCCTGAGTTGTAGTGCAGCTTCCTTTTTTCAGACCACAATGAAGAGCTGGCATTGCACCTCTTCCATCTGGCTCATGCTTTCCCTGCTTTGTCAGAACATCCTTCTGCTTTAGAAAGATGTATTTAAAATAACCCTTTCATTTAAGTCACACAAGGGTGGCTCTAATTTAAGTTACAATGTAAACAGCAATTCATAATTTGATAAAGAGCCTTCAGTTACTTATTTATCTTGTGGAATTGTATTATGAAATCATAAAATCTTAGCCACAGTAAAAAATGCTGGGTTAAACTACTACCAACACAACTATTCTGACCCAGCAGTTTGAGTTATTGTTTTATCAACTATTTTTTTTTTTCTATCCAATTCTGGACTATAGTTGACTACTCTGATGGGTTAATGTTTATAATGACCACCACACTGCTTTTTAAATAAAAATGTATTTTCTTTAAAGCATTTTAAAATACATAATTACATTTGAAACTTGTCACGGCATTAACAGTAGCACATTATTAATTCAGCAGTAAAATTAAATCAAAATTGTCCATGTTGTAGTTTATACTTGTTACAGAAGCCTGAGAGGTGAGATGATTTATTTCAGATTCCGGAGCTTTAGTCTCAAGAGACTCCACTGTGGGAACAGAGAGAAACATTGTGTTTATAGGTAGAATAGTGTGAATGTGAAGCCCAACCCAAACTGTCTGGATTTATCTAAGAAACACTTAAAATGCAAGTCCAAAATTAATCTGTTACTTTTATGGTGTTGCATTAACAGTTACTGACTACAGTTCTGTTGAAGCTTAGCAGTCAGGAGTCAGAGGGTGAAATGTTTCTTTACTTACATTAACTGGCAAAAAATTAATAAACTGTGGAAAGTTTCAAATAAAATCACAGAGATAAAGTAACAAAACATGTATAAATACCTTTGTCAGTCGTTTCTCTGGAGGATCAGGTGAGGTGGGTAATGTCTGCCATGGACAGTTGAAGAGTCTGTATTTGACCTATTTTGCTGGGTTGTTTGAGAGGATTTGACCCACACTGCTGGGTAGACCAGGCGAAAGATGAGAAAATGTCTGTCATTATGTTCCATTAGAAATGACCCACACTTTTAGGCCAGAGTTTGGGTTAAGCAAAACAATTCAACTCAGTGTAAAAAACCCAATAAGTGACCCAACAGCCCTAACCCAGCAATTGGATAGAAAAAATAACCCAGCATTTTGTTTAGGGTGAGTGGCACCGATAGAGAGACGTCTGTATGCAAAGTGTGTAGAAAAGGTTATTCAAGGTCTGCCCAAGGATAACTGCAAATGTGACATCTCTCTGAAGCAATTGGCGAAGGGCTGATGAGAGTCACAGCTTTTGTGTGTCACCTCCACAAACAGTACAGTGACTGGGAGTGTGACAAACGCTGTGTGACAATAACTATGTCCTCACTCTTCTCTGTAGTCATACATTATTAATAAACATACAGTCTTGGTTTAGCTTGAATGCATTGCAAAACCAGACATTTTCTCAATAGTCTAGCCTAGTCAATAGAGACTTATACAGTGTATTGCCACTATATTAGGACTGCAACTAATAATTATTTTCATAGTGACTAGTCAATGATTATTTTAAGACTAGTCATTTCTATTCTACACTGACACTTTTTAAACACATTATCTACCAAATGAAGATTGAAATATGGTGACTGATGTCTTCTAAATGAGGGAATATTTATGTTACTTTGTTATAAAAAGGTCTTTTCGTATAAGTTTTGAGTCCATAAAACGATTATGATTATCAAAATACAATCATGAATATTTTTTATAGTCGAATAGTGATTTGTCAATTAATCATTGCAGCCTTACACTATATATTCAATTCAGATCCAAATCAATCAGCCTTAGTCCTGTTTCTTTTCAGTTACTGGTAAATAAATGTAACAAATCACTACTGCAACATTATAAATTGGTCTGATCAACTCAAAAGCAACAGCAACAACATTTCAAGATATTAACAACATTTAGTAGACCACAGAGCCCAGAGGTAGAGGACTATAATTCTCCACGCACCATGTGAACAAAGAAGAGGCCTGAGTGGAGTAGGCTGTTAGACACCAGGGATTTGACTGTGGACAACAAAAACAATCCTCAGCAACACAAGAGACCTCAAATGGACTCTGCACTTTACTACACAATATAATCACAGCATGAGGGTGAAATGCTCAATTTGAACATTGAATCAAGTTTAAGGAGCATGCGAAGAAAATTTCAGCTGGCTGCCAAGACTTTTGATGATCAAAAATGTTGTACAACATAAACTGCAAATATAGCACTGCATTGGAAAAGCTGTACTTATCAAATAAAAACAATAAAACAGTGCTAGGATCTCAAAGTATAGTCAAATAGTATCAGAATAAATTGTTGTTATGATCACAGTGCAGGGTAGATGTGAACCTTAAATGGCTGCCACAATCAAAACCAGTCCGCTGTGGTGAACCCACTCTGACTACCACAACACAAGACTTTAAATAGAACCAAGAAGCAACTCTGTTCACTTGGATATCACAGGCAGTTTACATCTTAAAACAATCTGACAATTTGGTTTAGTTTAGTGAGTAAAGTAAAACCAAAAATAATAGACATTTTTTAGAGCTTTTCAAGACTAGTGTGACCACCTCTTTTGGTTATCCTGCAGAGCCATTTAGGCTCCTGTGCCTCTTTCTACTTTATATAGTCCCATCTTTTTTACTAGAGCCACATGAAATGTATAAAATACTCAGATATACTAAGAAAACTGGATAACACAAATTTTCCTTGCAAAAAATAACTTTCTGAGTGTGCTGTCTTGTGGGTTGCAGTATGATGTGATCTATTACTCCCTAACTTTGTTTTTGCATACAGTTTTGTGGCCGTCTTTATCTAATACGCCTAAATATAATGTTCGCCCCACTATGTCCCCCCATATTGCCCAACTTGCCCCACTTTTAATACTATTTGAGGAAGTCCCCCTATTCAAGACCACATGTAATATGCAACTCAAATGGCAAAATGTCTTTTAGAGGAATTTGTACTTATGTTATTACATCTTTGTTTGTATAGTTTAAGTTTGCAAAACCAGTGCAGTGATGACTCCTGCAGACAGCCGCTGATTTCCATGTTAGAATAAGGTTAGGAAACAAAGTGGTCACGTGGTGCAGGATATAGTTGGTGGTGCGAAAACACGGTTGAGGGACAAAAGATGATGCCGATTACAGCCCGCAGACAATAGGCCGTGTAGTGTTGGGCCGTTTCTCCCAAAACAAATGTCCCTTCAATATACGGTTACATACTGAATATGACACTACCAGTTTATCACATACCACAAATGTAACAGTTTATAACTCGATCTGTGCATTTACCTGCTGATTCACCCGTGTTGATCCAGTCTGGGTTTGCGATGCTGGCAATTGCAAAGATATCTGCAGCCAGAAACAGACACCCTGAAATTATCGTTAGTTTATCCATATCGCCAAATGATAGGGGGTAAATGAGGCAGGTAAGTGAGGCAATGGTAGTCCAAAGTTAACCTCGGAGCTTGGGGACGCAGGCCGGGTGCTATCAGTTCAACCTCGCCCCCTTTAACAAGAGCCTGCTGCTGGGTCTTTGCTGTGCATTTTGCAGCAACACTAGCTTCTTTGCGTCAAGTCCGGGTCGGGAGCCCCCAAATGTAAAGGGCCCAAAAGAAATTCCCAAAACATCACATCTCAGTTGCTCTTCGCAGTCCAGTGGGAAATAAAAGATCCTCAACGCACCAAGGCCCCAAACCGCTTGATTTGTCCTTTAGATCTGCTTGCCACGGGCTGCGGCTGCGACAGCATCAGGCATAGCTGCGGTGGCTAGCGGATAGCCACATAGCCGAACTGCGGCCCAGAGGCAGCTCCACATCTCGGACAATCGAGCCGTGGCGCAAACAAACCCAACAGCCCGCACCTTTCTGCGCCCAATCCTTACGGTCTAACAAGTGCGTTATCCGTCAGGAAAACAAGCTCCCATCACCATGTCTTTTTTGTTTGAGTCCACTTCTCTTCGCTGCTGGAAAAGCATCTGGTCCTTCGGTCTGCTAAGCAGCAGCTCAGCTCCTCATCCCGACCTCGGGCCGCGGCAACGATATCACTGTTTCAAATCCAAAACTCTTATATAATCCTTCTGCCGTTTATGAAGCAGTATTATTGTCTTGCTTGGTGTGCTCACCGCTACATCAGCCTGCCTCTCCACCAAATGACATCAGGCGAGTTCCCCCCACGCAGCGAGCGACGCACAACCGCACACAAACACAGCAGTGTACTCTCGCCCATCGGACGGGTATCGGGCAGTTCTCGCGATAAGGGCAAAAGTGGGGGTCATGCTGACCCGTTTGTCTAATAATGAAGGGGACTACCAATTATTTATACACAGAATGGGGGATTTGTATGGTTAAAGAACCAGCGTACAGTATCGAGACAAAAGCCCAATTATGTTTATTATATAGAATGAATAATAACTTTATTTAATATATCTTTCAAATTCTAAGTAATTACTAAATATGTAGACCTATTAAGATGAATGTTATAAAGAATGCCTTTGGGTCCCTCTATTGGTTTACACATGCAATTATATTTACAAGGACTAAAAGGCCAGAACAAATATTCAGGCATCTGGACAAAATACTAAACTCACAATGTGTTTTTGGTAGATGTTATAATTTTATGTTAATTTACATAGATACAGTGAAAACAGAAAGTGCCAAAGTGAAATTGTGTAACTCCAGCATCACAATTGGGATTATTGCTGGACAGAATCCATTTCTGACAGTGAATGATTTGTTGCACATGACTGCTCCTTTTAGTTGAGGCCCTTACAATTTGAGTAGTAGACACAAGTAGACAGATTCATGTTAAAAATGATTGGCTTCTCTTATTTCATAATTCATCCACAAATGGTGTGTTGACAAGGAGCCCACTGGCAATCATAGTTTTCCTGCCATCCACAAAGGATTTTGCAGCCTAAAACAGATTTTAAAAAGTTGCCATTATGAATTTTGCACATTTGCATTGTGAGATTTGCAACAAAGCATCATTGCTCACCTTGATCACATCTTCTGGTGTGATAGCTTCAACTGCCTGCAGGACAGTGTCAGGAGCCTGGTAGGTCCCAGTCATCAAGGCCTGAGCCCCGATCTCCTGCAGGAGACCCTCAGAGTCCTCAAGGGACATCAAATATTCCACCTTTACCTGGTTCCTTAATGAAGACAATTATCATCAAAGGTCACTCAGCTCTATACAAACTTGGTACAGACAAAACTGAACTTACTTTGCTCTGTCAATATCAGCATCTACCACATTACCCTTAGCTACATCTCTTATTTGAGAAATGGCTGCTTTGATCACCTGTGAACATCACAAAATACCAAATAGAGAAAATATACAGCGAGTACAACATGTACCAACATAAGTATCAAAAATGTAAGGAATGAAAGTTGGTCTAGATGTGTTGAAAAATGTGAATCACGACACCTTCAAAGTTCCACATTTACATGCATTTTAAGGCGTCAATTAGGTACAGGTACAATTTTTTGTGTGTAAATGTAGTGCAGCAGAGATCATGATTGTTTTGGAAAAAGGGAATTTGGTGGTTACCTCTCCTGCAGCACCAGCTTGTGAGATGGTATATACTCCGAACAGGCCAGAATCAGAGTAGGAAGCAGTCATAGCAGTTGCCTGCAGAATAATGTAAGCATTAAAACTCATTCCATCTTCAAAGGCTTTGTCACTTCTATTAGAGGAGACAATGTCTTAAAACTTAAACCATTTTGTATTAGCCTTGAGAAAGCGCCCATAGAAATGGGGGAAAAAAAAATGTTTTGTTAAAGAAGATTCATGAACAGATTTTTAAAAATAAGCCTCACCCTTAACAACAAATGAATGTTCCAAGCCACATGCATTCAAATACGACCCCACTTTGATATGACATCAGACACAGACATCAATTGTAGCTACCTCATTAATCTATGATATTAGCCAAGTTGCAACAATGAAAAAAACAGCAGGACCTTACATCAAATGGCTGTGATGTGGCTTTGGCGATGCCCTGGCTCAATTTACTGGTGATATTTGAGCCCCTCTTCACATGTGGGCCAGCTCCAAGTACATGCTGCAGAACACTGAATGCATTAGCCTGCGCACTCCCCACAGCGGCACCTTCACTGGCCACCAGCAAGTGCACCAGGTTATCACGGCTGTGCATCCGAGCTTCACCTACATAAACAACAGCAACAGCAACAGATGAACAATGTTGTATAGAATATCATTTAAAATACCAAAGTTTTAACCCTACCCCCACGGTACGCAGCAAGAGCCACTGGAGCTCCAGGACCACTGCGAGAACTGAGGAACCCCTCCCCCAATTGCCTAAGAACTGAGTGACTGACACCTGTGCCAAAAAGAAAAGATTTTCACTGTAAATTCAATGTAAATAGGATTATCCAAAAAGGCTATAGGTCAAAGAACAGATTGGGGGAAAAATAACTTGCCTAGTCCAACGAGAGCCATTCTGCCAGTTGTGAAATTAGCTTGAACAAACGCATGCATCTGAGAAAAAGAAAGTTGTGTGTATAAAATATATTTAGCAAATAAATGTAACTTCTCCAGAAGAGACCCATACCTCTTTAGGAGACACATGTCCAACCATAAAGTCAGGGCAGTACAGGGAATGGGACAAGGCATTTTTGTAAGCAACTTCATGCAATTTCTCCATCACACCTAATTGTGGATAAAGATTATGCAAACGTTAAAAAGATGCAAACAATAAAGGCAAACAATACATGATTTCCAAGTGAAAGTTTATAAAAGAGATAATCCAAAGTGACTGAAAATAATTTACCTATTTGAGGAGACTGTTGGCCCATAACTTTATCAATCTTAACTCTTGTTGTCAGTTCATCCAGCTCCCAGTGTCTGAACTCTTGGGCTGTGGTCACGTGGCTGAAATACTCCAAAAGCGAGGGGCTGAACAGTCATAGGAGACACAAATGTTAATAAAACTGTGCCACGTGAATAACTGCAATTAAATGTTCAGACAGAATGAAACGTATCAGAGGTACCTACATGTCATCTCTCAAGCATTGTGCAGTGTAGACTGTGGTTTCTCGTGTTGATGTAACGCTGTGGGTCAGATTAGAAGGCAACTTTAAAATTTGTGAAAGTTTTAGAATTCAGGTGCCCCTTTGGTAAAAAATGTAAATAGGGGGCAAATATGTACTTTAAAAAATATTTTCCTTAAAGTCTTGACACAAAATTCGGTAGATAATGACAAAAAAAAAGCAAACCACATCAAGGATCTTAAGTCATTTAGCATAAAAAATAAGCAAGGTGAAAGACCAGATAATACAGTTTTGATGTTTGGGAATGGGAGAATGGGAAGTGGCAAGAAAAGAGTATCAGCTCATAAATTGAGTTATCAGATTAAAAATATTTTTCAAAAGACTGGATTAATATTAAGGCCATACCAGATCTTTGCGCATAATCCTCAAAGTAAGACTGATCATGCATTTACCAACCTTAGACTACCACCCAAAGCTTCTACACCGCGACAGATCTTGAAGGCAGATGAACCTTTTGTAGTCTGTGAAGGATATTAATTATATATAAGTATCTACTATATTTCTACAACAAATAGTTATACAAAAAACAGAAATCATACAAAGTACATTACCAGATTTGCTGCTAGACGTAATACATGGGCTACTCCAGGGTTTTCCACAGTCTCATGGCGACTTCCAGCTTTAACGAACAAACCAACACTGGACATGGGAGAATGGTTCTCCAGGGACGCAATGACAAGTCCATTTGGAAGTTTGGAGATCTGAAGAACAAAGACAGCAACTGACAGCAAATTGTTATCTTCAGTGCACAACTTTATTAAAGTAAACAACAGTTACCTGGACATTTTGTGGGGTGAGAGGGGCTGCTGATGTTTTTATCAAAGCAAGAGGTTCAGTCAAGGAACCACTTCTTCTAGCAGCATAACACCGTTTCTGTGAATAGAGGCCACATTTTCACTGGGGATGCATTATTTTGGTGGGAAACCAATAATTTTTTTTTTTTTTTTTTTTTTTTACAAGTAATGGGATTGTGATTAGATTTGCGGTATATTCGTTTTTGATAAGTAGGGTTTTGTTCAGAGTGCACATTGTAAACACTAGGAGTATTAACGAGAGAAGACTGAAATATGAACTGATAAACTAATACATGAATCCCATGCATTTCAGAATGTTGTCTTTGTACCTGTAGTTTACAGGTACAAAACAGGCTGCAATGATTATTTGAATGAAGATCTTTAAGGTTAGGCACCATGCTAAACATGGTGACCTGATACAACCCTGTAAATAAATATAGTACAGAGGGCGTCCCACTATAGTGTCCAGTCAATTAAGGTCGTTTTCTAAATTTCTTACGGGGTGAAAGAATAATAATATCTTAATAATGTAATCCAAAACTGCACTAAATTAAATGACCTTCAGATGCATTTCAACACAACACCGAAGTCTACAGCAAATACAATCAAGGAATGCAATATTAATGTGCAAGTTTAAATAACAAGTAATTTATATAATTCCAGTAAAAGTTAATTTTAAAAAGTTGGGTGTTAAAGCACTGCTAACTTGGATTAGCCTATGCTCTGTGTCTTGCAAACCAACTTTTCAACAGAACTGGCACTGCAATACTGGCAAAAGATCTGAGAGGAATGACACACTAAAATGATAAAGATTGTGTCTCTGAGTGGATAAAAATGTAAAAACAGCAACATGAAACTCACGGAGATGCTGTTAAAAGAACGGATTCCTCTCATGTTTGCGCCTCTCCTTCACCGGCTCCAAAGACAGCGATGGCGGACGGACGTTTCTGTGCCCACAATGCACTGCGAGCCACAGTCAATCGAAGAGAAATAAACGAGTCAAGATGTGATTGTGAAGAGAGAGCTTTTCGGTGGCGGTCAGAGATACAGAAATTAAAACAACATTTTAAAATTGGAACTTTCTTTATGGTGAAAATTATTGCCATACTGTGGAATATTTCAGGCCAATCAATGACACCACCATGGAGACAAGCAAATAGTGTGCCAGTGCGCTCCACCAAGCAAAGGTACTAATCAGGTCTGTGGAGTGGAGGAGACATGCCTGCCCACAGTAGGGCGCATATATTATTTTGCAAAATAACTGAGCAATTAAATATTTAGTTTCTGAAATTTGACACAGATTTTTTAAAAGTCCAAGGGACAGTAGGGCATTTCACAGGTGGCAAATAGTCAGGTCTCTTCCAATTGATTGTATTGCACATAATCATAGGTAATCCATCGATGTCTTGTTCTTAGTTATACTCCTTTTTTTAACCAAGAGGAACTTGGACACTCCATCTGTAATACAAAATAAAATAACCAACTTAGACTTCTTTATTTTAACCCAACTTCACTGACTGACAAATCACATTACAAAAATAATCTCCACATATATTAACATTTAATCATGGGCTACAAATGTTTTATTTAACACACAGGCAACACACATCGTTTTTTCACAATTATTCTTCAAAAACATACACATCCATTGGCCCATGAAACATTTTTTAGCAGAGCAAAAATGGCAACAACTACTCACTCCCCAATACAAACTGCACATACAATAACAATACAAAAATACACTATCCTGGCTTGGAGAACCAACTGGAGGCATTCCAAAATATTCATAAACAATACTCTGAACATGTTCACATTAAACAGAGAAGAGGTTTGATCTGGCAACTTGGTTCTCTTTGGGTCCCAGACTTTTCCTTGAGTTAACTACCAAAAGAAGGACCCAGGCTGGCTACTGTCACACAAGCTGCCTCTCAAATAGACAAGAACAACGCTTTCCCAACTAAGTGTGCCAATGAAGGCAGCATAAGTTAGTAAACATGACCAGCAAAGAACCGTGCTTGTAGCATGACATTCTTGGCAAACATTAGAAAATGAACTCATGGTGTTCTCTTTCTTATTTTGTCTTTCAGTCATTTGGCGTCCCAGGACAGCTGCTCATGTGAATGTCTTTTCTGAGCTGCAGAGACACACAGCTCAGCCAACTGCGACTGGTGGGCATCTCTCCAACAATCTCCCAAGTGTCTGTGTCTTCACAGTACCTTTCAATGG
>KN479505.1:34261-44931 GCA_000787095.1 Periophthalmodon schlosseri | reverse complement strand
GCCGCAACATCTGGTTTTCGGCCTGTGCTTGAGCCAGCTCCTTTTCTTTGTCCCTCAGTTTTTCTTGGTTTTTTTCAAAGGTGCTCCTCAATGTTTTTACCTCCTCTCTCAGGTCCACCCTGTTTTGACAGTTTTCCAGCAGAGATTTCTAAAACACAGACAAACTTGTAAAACATTATTAAAACAACATTAATTTCTTAGGTTATTAGGATGTGGTACCTGTAGGCCGAGGTTGGCTGATATAAGTGAGCTGTTCATTTGGTCAAAGCTGTCCATGGCTTCAGTCCGGATCCTCACCTCTGCCTCTAAACTTCTGCTTCGGGAGTTGGCTGTCTGTAATACAACATTCAGTGCTATGTTATAACACAATGACATAAGGATTTGTCCAAAAAAGTTCTTCACAATGTACCTTAATTTCTTGAGTAAGCTTTTGCATTGACTGCTGCATCCCTCCGAACTGGCTGTACATGCGTTCTCTCACCTTCTCCAGTGAATCTCTTACCTAAGCACACCACACATATAAATAGGTCAATAATAAACACTGAAACCCCATACATAGCCACTGTTGATGTCCAAGTTTGACTCACCTCTCGGATGTATCTCATCTCGTTCTGGAGGTGACTGACGCTCCATTCCCGTGCCATCACTTCCTGTTGGCGGTCCGAGCCAGTCCTCTGCACTACACCATATACTTTGGGCCCATGAGGCTGCAGGGAGGACTCGGGCACCCCATTGGCCCCATCTGCGAGCTGCTGAGGGAGACAGGATCACAGTGCTCAAGTTTCTCAACACAACACTAACACTAGACTAGAATATTAAGCCTCCTGTATTCTCAAACTATTCAAACTATTAAGGGACAAAACGTTCAGTCATTATTAGCAGTAAGGATAGTCATGTCCATTTGATATTTTGAGCACTTCTGCTGAGCTAGAGAAATGAGACGATGGGAACAGTGAAAAAAGTGCTCAGTGAATTGAAGGTGTCAGGTTTCTGCAACCCAGTACATGAGTTGCTAACGTTTCTTGACATTGTGCATCTGACAACCAAACAGTAAATGAAAACTTATGTGCATCTCTCTGATCCATGCATATAATAAATCATATAAAGCTATAGTCATAAAAATACTTGAATGTAGCATTTGCAGGACAGCATCCTAGATTAGAGCTTCAGTTTCAATAAATAATTGATGGTATTTGGCACAAGTTGCAAATGTTTTGTTTAAAACCAATGAGCAAAGCACTTTTATTTGGCTCAGATAGTCTTGTTATTAATTTGGTCCCTTTCAACAGAGATAAAACTTATAAAACAATCTTTGACATAAGTTTAACTATTATCACTGGTCCTAGCAAACTATACTATATGTGCAAAGTGCATTAGAGTAGAGAAACATAAAAATAATATTTAACGTTAATATTAAAAAAAAAAAAAAATCCTTTCCTTATCTTATAATCGGTATAATAATTGGTTTTCTCCTGATCATTTAAATGATATCCAGTGATTTGCACAGAAATCCCACAATGCACTGTGTTTAACTTGTAGAGTTATGTTTACCTGCTGAGGCGACTCCCTGCCAGCTGGCCTCTCTCTATGGATCAGCCCATTCTTATTCTTCCACGTCTCCTTTGCATCTTTGTTCTTCTCAGACTGTAGATACACAAATAACGTTAGATGACGAAACTTTTGAATTTATACATTTACCTGCAAAAACTTAAATTGCAATGAAATGTATTGATCCAAAAATCCTCACTATCTATTACGTGCTGTATTAGTCCTCTGAAGGTCCCACCACAGCCGTGACATCTTGTAACCTCACTCTGAACATTTGCCAGAAAAAGGAGGCGTCTTTCTGCACATCTCTCACAGATAAGAGAGAGGAGGGCTTAACAAAGACAGCACTGTAGTCTGTGCACAATGCAATGCCTAAAATGTCTACACCAAGCATGCTGTTGGGAAATGGTGCAGGGTTGCTAACAGGCAAACACAAATTCCTTCAGTTTAGAGTCAGGTGTCTTCATCATTTTTATGTCTTTGTAGGAGCTGTAGACATTATTTAAGACACGACACAGGACTCTCTCTTTATTCATTTTAAGATGAGACAGCTACTCCGTAATCTGTCTTTTATTCTAGTTTTTACTATAGGTCTAACCTGCTTTATGACAGCACATAAAACTACACCAAGAGTTCCCATCACATAATTATACGTTCAAGTCATGTTAAATATTTGACTCCCCTCTTCTCCCTCACATGACTTATTCGCATGCTTGGATCTTCTAAGAAAATGTTAAAAGTGTGTTTGAAGTGAGCAAGAGAAAAGCAGCTCATGTAGCGCACTGACCTCAATCATTCTCCCTGACAATGTAATCTAATGCTGTAGTTATAGAAACATAAAAAAAAGGCTGAGGTGCTGTGTCCTGCACCATCTGTTGTCATGGTGCAGATGTATTACATCTCAACATCTTCTCAACTAAGCCGGCTGGATCCTGGCCATCATGTGTCGTGTTGCACGACACGCCCTTTACATTTTTGGACAGCAATTTCTTTAAGGTATAAACTATATCTCTGGCAGAGGATGTATGCATTAGTTTCTTTATCCTTGCTAAAATACCCTTAATTACCCAACAAAATTAGAAAAGCATGATTCTAATTCCATTAACCACAGCAGCCTAAAGAATCAGATGAAGCCATGAAACCAACATGACAGACTTGAAGTTTTGTGAAACTCCATGTTGTTTGTGACAAGAGCAGAGTTCTGGACGCACCAACTGCACTGAGCCTGAGCTGCTTAATACTTCATGAACAGGATACAGACGGGAGAGTTTTTAAATGGCTGAACTCTGTCGTCACTTATCACTTTGCACTGAGGCACTCCACTACTACAGATTACAAACTTTTACAGGCGTTAACTTCTATTTTTAAGATTACAGAACCAAATGCTATTGTTATAAGACATTTGAGGGAGATTTGTTGTTACACACTTATTTGTATCCTAGCATTGTGGTCGCAATAGAAAACACACAAAAACAGACATCACTATCAAACACGTGTGAGCGAATCCAACTGCTGACCACATTGTCCCTGCTGCCGCTGCACTGTCCGGTCACACCCTCATAGAGATTAGCACTATCAATAGAGTGAACAGGAGAGCAGATCTTTGGCCAAGGTTCAGACACCAATGCAGTCTGTTGCTTTCTGAACAATATTAGACTCTTGTTTTTTCCTGGATACATTTTCAAACACAAACAAAGGGTAGGGCCAAAGCCTCCCACAGCAAACACACATGCGCATCCCACAGCAGTCAAATTTCACACGACATGATCATGTATTGAGAGATGTGTGTGAGTTTAATTTGGCAATCCAACTATGCATTGGCATTGATCAGTGTTTGCAGAGGTATCACTCTGCTGATTTTAAAACAAATAATGCAGTCAGGAGATACAGACAATATTATAGCTATTGAAGCCAGTGAAAGTATTTGTTTTTTTTACTATGGTATGGAAGATATTTACAATAGAAAGAGGTCTGCTTTGAAGTCAATGAGAAACAGCTGTGTAGGCATTATCTCACATGCACACTCTGTCCAGATTGTAATGCATCCAGATGAATCTTTTCTATTTGTCTATTTTGGATTTGCTCTAGAGGATTTATAGTCACTTTCTACTACACACAATCCCTGATCCTTACCAAACCCAAACCCAAGCCCAAATAAATTACTTCAAACTATCTTGATTGCATCAAATAAAACAACAATGACGACAAAATAACTTACCAGGTCTGTACTTTTTCCATTTTCTCCTACATGGAGGGTTAACCTGAGGCGCCTGAATTTCCTCTGGAAAAGATATACAACTATTTAAAACATCTGTAACAGACCTTAAAACAAACATTATGTAAACGTGTTGACTTGTGTTTGTGTTCACAGTTAGTAGATTAGCAGTTAAACACTGCACATTTGAAGAACATTAAAAGTTCAGTATCAGGCACACTTGTATTTCCTCAACAACAAACAACATGAATTACTATAAAGGCCATTTGGTACAAAGGACTGTTTTATCAGAGAACAGTTCAAACAAACAAGGGCCTTGTCTGCTGCACACACTGCCAGTGGAAGCAAAGCAGTAATGCACAAATATACAATATCCATAATATTCAAATATGATCACAAGTATGACTTGTAACCATGCTGCACTGAACAGATACTGTCCACCAAGTTCTAGCCCACACATAACAGCGCAGGCACAGTAACTGTTCATGCCTGTTAGCAAAAGAGGCAGAGTGAGAGGGCGGGAGAATAAGTCTTTGTTTGGGACGTCTTACCTCAGCCTCAGGAGAATCCTCGGTTGTGGTGGTGGTGCTGGAAACAGTTCGTCCTGATCCGTAGCGAAGCATGTCTCTTGTTGTGTCCACTCTTTGCTTCTCTTCCTCTGGCAGGGGACCCTCCCACCCTTTCCTCTCCCCTTTCTCACTCTCCTTCCTGAGTCAAGCCTTCAGAGCGGTCATCAGCCCCAAACTCCACAAGTCCAAGGCTAGGGAAATTCCACTAGAGCTGCTGCCTCTGTCCACTACTTCTCTCTCCTAATGAAAGAGCCCTCAAGTTCAGAACAACACATATGTCATTACTGAAGTCCTTCCTCACAGGAGCACCTGCCTGTCAGCCTGTCAGTCATACAGTGAACAGTTCCCATCAGACCTGTTCCACCACATTTCAGCTGCCTCCCCTGTCAGCTTGAAGCCCCGGCTGGGCGTAGCCTGTAGGCTGCCCCGGGACAGGTGCACAGGCTCTCAACTAAGGGAGGGGCCAAGGGGCGGAGCCAGTACCTCTGTGATCTCAGAACTAGCAAGCTCTCTGTTTACACACAATGTTAGTGTCATTGGACATTAAGCAATACTACATGTAATCTAGAGTAGTTACTTTATATTTGTCCACTGACAATAGCAATAAAGCATATTCTGAAAAAAATAATAACTTGAGTTTCTTATGATATACTGTAATTATAACAAACAGTAGAACAAAACAATTTGTATTACAGTCTATTGTAACATCTGTAACTGGTTCTCAAACACCACATTATTTTAAACAGATGAAACATTGTTTACCCTACAGGGACAGTTGCAGCCCCATGCCAAACAGGTGCTACAGACTCTTGTGCATTATTGATACCTAGGCTAGGATATATGAGCGATTAAAGAAAGCCATTATTTTTTCATGGCATTGTCACTATATAATGCACTGGTACACTGTTTACACTGTCCATACCAGGTCACCCCGACAAGGTCTGTAAGCAACAGACGCCTATGCAATCATCCTTAAAGCTAGGTCGCATTCCTGATGAGAATGGCCTGAAGTCCCTCCCTTTTTATAGAAACTAGACACTGATATTGTATGCAGGAGGTTCCTACTCACACTGTATCAAGTTCAGGGTCCAATTTTTCACAACTGAGTCCAGTTGTTTGCACATGTCAGAAAGAAATACTATTCAGAACAATATGAGAGGCATTTTTACAGGTTCTGCAGGTTAATTAGTAACTATATCCAAACAAATAGCTCTTTTCCTATGAAGAGGTCGCTTAGCTGGGCTCAGGGGAAATCAGGTTCAAATGCATGTTGGCTAGTGTATCTCCTATTATACAGATCAGATATTACATGTTGTGTTGACACAGCATGGTTGATGCTGGTTGCCTGGTGTTGCAACCATCAACAACCCTTTGGAATCTATGTTGAGCTGTGTTGTAAGTGCTTGACAGAAAGGCCCCGTTGCAGCTGATGACAAAAAAAAATGGCACAAACATATGACAGCCTAACAATGCAGCATTGTACAACATGATGCAAGCGGCAAAACCGAAACAAAAGCTCTACGTTTACTTATTATTTAAATGTATATCTAGCCTACATTTACAATTGATAACAGTATATTATTTAACTAAATATGTTACTGAATTACTCCTGTACTAGCCTATTTAAAATGACAGGATGTTTACTTTGGCAATTGATCTAAAACATAAACAACCATTTAAGCAAGTATGAATTAAAATACCTTAAACTTCCTTATGCATAAAGATAAATGGGGCTCGGAGACATCATTATTTAACTAAACTGGGTGAAACAAACTTAGTCTACATGTTTTTGTTCTAAAAATACGATTCATGAGTGATTTCCCTAATCTACTTTGATGTTTTTGGAGAATTGAAGTATGTCTAATCTGAGTGTTCGTGGGGTGATGAAGACCAGAAATCCCCCCTTCGCCTCCTCCTTCCTCCTCTCACCCTAATCACCCTACTCACAAAAAACATTATAGCTTATTTGTTTGTTAATCAATATATAAGCTACATTTATCCTTGTCCCCTACTATAACAACTGTATTACTGAAATTCAATTTAAAATCAGTCATGTTACACAGACTTGGTGCAGCTAGGGGGCAGCAAAGCACTATACTATACCTGATCAACAGAAACTATCCACTCTGAAGGAGGTAGACCTTTTTTCATAGCAAAGCCAAAACTTAAAAATGGTTAGCTCACAAGATAAAGATGGATATATGTTTTGGTGTTTCGTAACTTCGAAAACGAAACTCACCCAATCTTTTTCCGTGTGCATTTGCTGGGCTGAAGTCACTGAAGCGCAGAGGAATCTCAGGAATGGTCACCATGTTACGCGCGGGAAAAGTTTCCAACATCTATTAGTTTACTGCTTGACTTGACACATAAGGCCTGCGCATTATACTGTGGCACTTTAAAGCCTGATTTGTTTGTTGCACAGAGAAAAGCTGCAAACGAAGGTCGCGCCCCGGTAACAATGGCCACCCTGCCTCATTGTGAAAATAAGAAAGCGCACTCTACAGCCCCTCTACGCTTAAGAGTTATAGCAGGATTATCATCTGCACATATAGTCCACTTCATTTTTTCCCCCCTTTCACATAGTGGGTGCTTTGTGCAAAAATAAATGAGAATGCATGCTCAGAATTTGCACAAACTTGACACTGTAGTTTTGACCTAAGAGGGAATGTAATCAGGGGAAATATCGCTTTTATCAAACATTCGACACAAACACGAACCCTGAGAGGAATGTAGATATCTTTATTTTAGTTTCGACAAAATTTATGAAATCACGAGATTATATACAGAGGTAGTGGCAACAATTCACTCAGAAAAGAGTGCAAAACATGTAAGAAAAATATGATTGTCATTTTCCCTCATAGTATAATATCCTCAAAACAAACAGTAGGCCAAATGGGGGAGGCCATATTTACAGAAATCACAAATATGAGTTAAATTTAGACAATTTCACCATATATCTTCAGTGTACAGCGTGGCATTATTATTCTGAGATTGCATTTGCCATCTTGGTCTTGTAACAGCTAAAATGTAAAATAATTAAAATAAATCACAGAAATAAAACTCTAAATTGTTTAGACAGTTTACCAGTAAAATTCTAAAATCAATAACAATTATTATTAGTTGATTGAAGAGTTAGCATGGTGTATAAAAATATATAAAAGAAATGTGTACAAATCCCTAACTCACTACTCGTCCTGAAACATAAACCAAAACATCTGAGGCTTTTGTAAAACCATGAATAAATAAGTTCTTTCTTTCATATAATGAGAATTAAACTTCATTCTATAAATGAATGGAATGCTTGTCATTTATAAAAGCAGATCATACATAATACATCTAATAAGTGTTGCACATTGGATAGATATGAAATCACGGGATTAGTTAGTTACTTCATTTTGTTAAAAGGCAGAAAGGGCTTGTGTTGCTTTACAGTGCATGTAAGAAGCATTGAAGTTACTACAGTTAAAATAATCATTAACAGGTAATACGTAATCTATTGGAGAAAGTGGAGAAATCCAAACAAAAAAGAGTGAAAATTAAGATTCCATTCGAGACATATATACAATAAAAAGAAAGGTACAACATTAAACTTTTAACATTCAAAATCCAGTAATACTGAGTACATCAATTTTCATGAGCTTGATCGAGGATTATAACATGCATGTTGGATTTTCAACACACTAATATTTCGACAGGTCCCTGAATTTTCTGATAGGCTTGCAAGTGTAACATCATCATTTTACACATCAATAACCGTTTGCCTAGTCTATGGTTTGGTCCCATTTACATAGCAAATGTGGATAAGATGTTGTCCTGGCTGGAGGAGCGCTTGTACCCCGAGGTGGAGCTGAAGTACGTCTCTCCATCAGTGCTTATGTCATCATCGTCATCATCGTCGTCCAGAGTGTGGAGAAGAGGTGCGGAGGTGCTCTTACGCCTGACACACACACACACGCACACACACACACATACACACACACACACACACACACACAGTTAAAGAAGACTCCACCACCACTTTACGCTGCCTATGTAATCTGTGCCAACTCCTCACCTCATCTCACTCCTCATGGCTTTCAGCTGGCTTTGGAGGTGCTCGTTGGTCTCCTGTTGATCATCGAGCTCGCGTTGCAGTTTCTTCTTACCATGCTCCAGACGGTCGATCTCCTCCTCGGCCTCATCCATCTGGCGCTTTAAGGCTTTGAGACGCAGGTTTAACTGGGAGAAAAATACAGGCAATGATTTTCATTTATTGTTCATTTAAATCCATGGCTAAACTTTAAAGAAAATTAATTAATATATACCTGGTTCTTTTCATCTTGCAAAGTGTTTTGTTCCTCTTCGACTTGCATCACCATTTCTTTCACCTTCCTCTCCAGTCGCCGATTCACCAGCTGCAGGTTGCCACGCTCCCTAAACACAGCAAGACACCATTATAATATTTGCATATAAGTTAATAACTTAATTATTTTACATTGCATTATATTCCTTCCTGCATTTTTGCAACAATTAAAATCTAAACAATCTTTTTTATATATTTTTTCTAATGAGTTTACAAAACTTGTGATTATACAGGTGCAACACAAGCAGCAATGAAAGTACATAATTATTAACTATGAAATAGTTACATATTCAAACTTTAGGATATTTTGCCTCATTGATTCATGCCATCCACCACTCATTAAACTACTACACAATATGCACCTTTATACACACTGTACTGCACCTATACATTGAATAAATATAGCCAGGGATGGACAATATATTGGGTCTAATGTTGAAAATGTAGCAGATACTTAGGACCAGTACATGCCCTTGTGTCAATCCCAGTTTGTCCCCAGTGCATCAGATTTTTCAATCTGATAAATACATTGTGTTATTTTTTTTTTTTTAATGTGGAAAAGTAATTTGTAAACTTTACTAGAACTTAACAAAGTTTGTTGGCCTTACAATGATTTTTAAAATCTCACCATTAGTATTGGCAAACATCAGTTATCGGCCACAGCTGCAAAACAACTGTCGGATATTGGCTAAATAAATATATTTCAAAAATCCATATCAGACCATCCCTAACTGGAGTTCTCTGACATTTCCATATGTTCAACCATGTTAGCAAAAGAGAAATTAATGATTTTTAAGATGAAGTATAAGTAAATGTAGTGTATGGGTAAATTGCACGTAAAAGCACACTTCACTTATTCTCTTACGTTCATGTTCGGGTCATGTTCACCTCACCTTTCCTCTGCTTCGAGTCGTTCCTCCAGTTCCTGAATGCGCCCCTCCAACTGGGATATCAGGCCCTCTTTGTTAGACTTCTGGGAGCTCTCTAAATGAGTCACTCTGCTTTTAAGGTCCTTATTCTATATGGTAAGAATATGATCAAAGTCAAGTATATACAGTATTGAGTAAATATGTATTAACTGTGTGAAATGTGCATGATTGTCCACTGAGATGACAATGAAAGGACACATGGATGAAATGAGTGTTTGTGTGTGCGCGGGGGATGTTGTGTAGTTGTTTAGCTTCAGACAGGAGAGTGTGTACCTGTCTCTCCAGAGCCATCTTGTCACACTCCAGGTCCTGTCTGCTGGCCCTCTCCTGCAGGAGTTCATTCCTCATCTGCTCCACCTGTCAAGCCGAGCCCAGACACTGTCATCTCCCTGCTCCCACACAGTCTGATGACAATTACAACAGAAACCACTGCAGCGTTCACCGTGCCTCACAGCTAAACAATAGGATTTAGTTCTGAGGCCCTGCTTAATTTGCGGCCATGATTTTCAGGTTTGGCAGCATTCCACATTTTGTTTTCAACGCTATAATCATACTTCAATGACTCAAAATGACATTGAAAAAGTCACTTGTTTCTGTATAGTCTTTCTGCTCAGTGTTGTACAAACTATTGACAGATTTGAAAATAAATGGAACAATGACAATACAATATTAACATTTACTTCACGGCACCTAGAAGGCAAACTGTTAAGCAAGTTCAAAGGAGAGGGGCATGAAAAGTAATCAATAAAGTGTTGAAGGTTCTTTCTTTGTAGAAGGAGCAGAGAATTGGCGATATTTTATGCCAATTAGTCTGTGACAGTGGGCTGCTCTGATGAACGATGGCCCCTATAACTTGTGCACCCAGCACAGTGCTTGAGGGAGCTGAATCAGCAGACTGGAACATACAGTGAAACTAATCTGCTTTGTGAGAGACGGCAGGAGAGGAGAAGGGAGATTACTCTCATTTAGACAGGAGAGGAGCACCTGGTGCCAGGAGAGGCGCAGGTGTTCCTTCTGCTGCCTGTGCTACTGCCCCTCCACCCCACCCCCCCACAGCCCTACACCCC
>KN479505.1:22793-33383 GCA_000787095.1 Periophthalmodon schlosseri | reverse complement strand
ACGCTCTTCATCCAGGTCCATCTCGAGCTGAGCCACTCTGTCCTGAAACACAAGAAAATTAGCCCCTGTGACATTTAGGAGCTCCTATAAACCAACACAATGCCTTTTATGAAATACCTCAAGCAGTTTTATGTGTTTGGTTGTTTCTTCTTTTGCGTGAACACGAGTCGCAGCCTCCGTTTCCAGATCATGAAGCTTTCTCTCTAAAGCCTCCTTCCTGAGGATGGCCTCGTCCCGTTCTTTCTGACCGCGCCGCAGGTCTTCCTCTTTGTGAGACAACTACAAGAGACAACAAAAGGGCAACTGTGATCTTAATGCCTGTAGTTATTATGAAAAATAACATATGGAGTCCAAAGATGAGTCAAGTCTTCAAAGTTATCACTGTTTATGAAAATTCTAATGAAAAACAAAGAACTATTCATCTGTCTGGTGCTTAAAGGATGTTATGTTTGTCCCATGTAACTAATGAAGCCAGCATAGCGAGCATTTCCCCTGTTCATTCAGCAGAGGTGCCCTCACAGCTGGAAAACTGCCCCCACTGCTACAAACATAAAATTTATCATCCAGCTTTTATTTCTCACCTACACCAAATATTTGGCCATTAGTGAAGAATTATTCTATATTTTATCTGATAAATACTTAGTATGTAATTTGCATAATGCACACATAAAGACACAGATAATAAGGTAAGGTAATAGCTGCATCTTTCTCAAAGCTAATTATAAATAAGGGTGTCCTTGCTTTAAAAGCAATTAAATTACCGGTATGTAAAGTGGGTATTTAAAAAGATACATTCCTTTTACTTTATTTTGCCTAACTTATAATTGTAGTGAGGTCAGGAAATAAGTTTAGCAGATCTGCCAAGTCCTTGTGGGTGGAGGCTGGAAAAGTGGACTCACTGGGCCCAGTTGAGAGCAATCAGTTTCTTTGGAGGAGGAGGAGGAGGAGGAGGAGGATGTGAATCCAGCCAGCACAGCTTTCACAACAATGATATCACATCACTGACATCCATGTCTTCCTGTGCACCAGCTGCACAGAGAAACATGGATGTGGGTACAAAGGGGAACAACCTGGACAATGACCCTATTTGAAGAAGCAAAAAAACACAACCAAAACTTACTTTATGGCTGTATAATTCATCCATCTATAAACAGCAAAGTTGTATTGGTAAAGCATGCTCTAAACTGCGAGTGCTTCTTGTGAGCTTAAATTCATGCATTGTGGTGCTTTAAAAAGGACCCAGTGGAGATTTCATTATAAACAGTTGCTCTTTTGTTTCCTGGATTAGGGTCAAGTACATTCTATGAATCTTCAGGACCTTGAACAGGCTGAATACATTTCCAAAAATATTAACACAGCAATTTCAAATCTGTATTGTGTAACTTTCAGATATCCATTTGGATAAATATACAGCTGACATTAATAAAATGCTTTTCATCCAATCCTTTTAATCTAAATCCTTTCTTTTTTCAATGAATAATAAAACGGTCTCTTAAAATATGTTCTATAGGGTCAGCTTTACTAAATAACCACCCTAACTCAAAGCCACTTCCTTTCTACAGCATTATTGATAATTTATGCCAACATTCAAAAACATTCTTAACATACCAAAGGGCTGACAAAGATACACTGCCAAAATAGTCAAAGGATATTAGATTTGAACTGAAAAAAGGGGCTGCAAATGAAAGGTGGACACTTTTTTGTTTTAGCATTCAGAAGATTCATCTTAATACAAGACTTGTTTCGATAACTTTGTTTCTATAACTTTCTCTTGCATCAAAAATGGCTACACTTTTTGGGAGGGAGCGTGAATACCAAACTGATGACATCGCTGTCAGAGAGGGGAGTATGTGGGTGTGGGAGGGGTCAGAGTGAGTCAGAACAAAGCTTCATCATCTGCTGTTCTGCTCAGCCTGACTAATGATGGCCTTGATTTGACCACTCACACCAGGAAAGCACCGTCAGCACTCAAGATCACAGGACAGAAGACACAGGCTTTGCTCACTGTACCTCCTCTTGTAGCGTTTTTGTAGTGAGAAGATATTTATCCACTTCTTGGCCTCGCTCCTTCAAAAGTCTCTGCAGCTCTGTCAGTTCGCGCCGGTTCTTTTCTTTGTAAATGTCTATCTGCTCTTGTAGTTCACGGGTGGATGACTGTGAAGCGTCTACAATGTCATTCATCTACAAAGAACGTAAAATAAAATTCCATTATATTCGCAAAGAGAGAAAACCCTATTGTGATGGTGCACAAGCTGTCACCTCTTTCTGAAGTTTTTCCACAGTTCTGTCCAGCAGTCTTCTCTCATCTTCAATGTCATTTTTCATGTTTTTAAACTGTTCCTTTTGGGTCCGCTCTTCTTGTAAACGCTCCTCTAGGTCCTTATGCTCACTGGTTAATTTTGTGAAGTTCCTCTATAAAAAGAAGTAATATTAAAATATGTAATACAATACACAGTTTAGAAGGTGTTTGGTACCAATTTACCTGGACATCCTCTAGTCGAATGGTCAGAGCTCGATTAGCACGTGACATTTCTTCTTCTTGTTCTTTAATTTCAGCCAGTGACTCCTCCAGTTGTTTCTTTTCTCTCTAACAATACATTTGTGTGTTATAAGGCTACATGAACAAGAACAGCATTCAATTTTAAACTATTGAACAATATTTGACTAAATATTAGAGTGTCAATGAAAAAACTAGTAATAATAATATGAGTAATAATAATAATACATAATAATTTTCCATTTGGTTTCTTTAATTTAATTCCAAATTATATTTACACAGTAATAACTGAAGGACTATGTTATGCTATTTCAGTCTCTAAGGGTGCATTCACACTTGGTTTGGTCTTGATTTGTGTTCATATTTAGTTCTAATGTAGACTTAGACCAGGACCAGGGCTAAACGGCACCAAACAGGTTTAGGTTAGGTTTCTGTTATACTTTAGTTCCACTTTTGATGTAGTATGAATTCAGTCTAACTTTCAAGTATTTCCAGTTGCACATGATACAAAGTGCCAGTTTCTCTCGTCTTCTCAGATCTAACCTCGAGTCGTGCCACTCTGTCTGTGAGGCGGCTCTCCTGCAGCTTGGCGTCGTCGATGATCCTGTTGAGTTTGGCCACTTCGTTCTCCAGTTCCTGCATCCGCCTGCGCAGTCTCTCAGCCTCCTGACTCAGACGACCCGCCTGGCCCTCCACGGCGCCCTTGGCCGCCTCCACTTCAGCCTTCTCCCGGACCACGGCTGCACTGCTCTGTGATCAAGAGAGGACATTGGATGAGAGAACAGACAGCAGTGAGCAATAGGTAGTAACAGCAAATGTGAGGCATACTTCAAAGTGAGCAAAATAATGAGAGGCAAAAGCAAAAAAGTGTGCATGAAAAGCAGTCACAAATGCACCCAGTATGAACACTTCTAATAATAGAATCAATACAAAAACTACAAGTTTTTTTCCCTCATCAATTTGGTTACATTTCAGAAGAATTGTTTAAATCATGAGGTTGAAAAAAATAACTCATTAGGGTTACAATGTTATGTAATGTCATTCTCAATGTCATGTCATGCACAGGAATTTCTGTTTTTCATAGGTGATTGTAGTAACAGGAACCCTTACTGTTGTAATGTGTCTTTTATATAACTAAGTGAGTTAATACTTCCAAGTCAAAATGTATGAATGATGATTGAGGGTTCATTTTAGTGAAGGTGGAGTAAAAACACAAGTCAAATGGAGTGTAGACGGAAGCATGTGAGTGAATGTGTCAAAAGACAAAGAGCAGGGCGGCTCTCGAAAGATAACTTCTGCAACACAGACCAGTTAAGATTGTTTGGCATGAAGCGGGAATGCCATTGAACAGGTTTGACAACCACTGTGATTCCTTAGGCTAAAAAGGTATGTTACCAACAAATTTTACTTTAACAAACAGTAATTTAAATGCATTAAGAGCAGTTTCTACAGGAAGAGTGAAACTAAAGCAGCCCTTCCTTTAATTTGGAAGTAAGGCTGTGGTAGCAGATACTGTGAGATTAAAATAAAATAGTGATGCTGTGGTGATGACGGTCTCGTACGTCAGTGGCCAGTCAAAGTAGTCACGCCCTAGTCTTTCTTTAAAAGCCCAAGATATTAGGAGGGTTCAAAGAGCAACACAACAACACAAAAAAGACACTGGTTTTCATGTGTTGTGTTGAAGTGTTGCAATGCATTGGTCATTCTCTAAAAGAAAAGTCTGCTAAAAGATCCTACTATATAACAATAATAATAATTACCACATAATTCAAATATAAATCCATTACAATATCTGATATGACTTGTCTTATCTATCAATATTACTCAGGAGGAGGCATAGCTGTCATCCTGTGTGAACAAAAAGTTGTCTTCCAACTTAAGTATAAGGATCCTGTCAGACCTGTTTGCCCCGTCACCAAAGAGGCACCCTCATCTATGCTTCAGTGAACATGGTTGCACTGCTGATGCTACAGTACAAAACAAATACTATCAAAAACTGAGATCTGAACATTTAGTAAGAATTGTATAAATCATATCTTCTAATAGTGTGATAAATAACTACACAGTTTAGAGGAAACTTCTATACTTTAGTGAATTATCTTTCATTATTTAGTTAGAGAAAAATGTGGAGGGTGTCATCAAGTTACAAAGTCCTGTTTGTGGTTTTACTGGGGTGGAGGTGGGAGCAGAGCTTTCATTACAATAATAAGCTTTAATAGTGTATGTTTTGTCAGTCAGTGCTCCCCAAACACCACAGCTCAGTATACTTCTGTAGACTTGTCCCACTTCCCACACTAGGTCAAACAGAGAGACAGACGGATAAGGGAAGCAGGTGGTGTTTGATATGTTTATGTTAGGGGACAGTTCATGCAGGACAGGTACACTATGGAAAATTACAAATATCTGTTTCACTCAGCAATACAAAAGTGTCACTAATCAGTGCCTTTAATTTTTTTTCAGGTTAAAGTCGCCACCAAAAAAAAAGGTCACACACTCTAATATTTCGTTGGATCGCCTTTAGCTTTGATTACGGCACAGCATTGTTTCGATAAGCTTCTGCAATGTCACAAGATTTATTTCCATCCAGTGTTGCATTAATTTTCCACCAAGATCTTGCATTGATGATGGTATATATATATATATATATATATAATTTCCCACATAATGTGACTTTATAAGAATAAACTATTAAAAGAAGTGTTGGCATCCTTTTCTGTCTACAGTGTTGAACGTAGGGTCCTTTATATTAACCCAGGCTGTTTGGCTAACGTTGTACATTAACTAACTTTGAATGGTCTTTGAAGCTTGGTTGTAGATTTGAGTGAAATATTAGTCCTTTTTTCTTCCATCTGTCTCAACATTGATTAATTTCTTCCAATAGAAACAGCAGAATCTAATTTGATGCAATCTTTTATATATAAAACTAGAGTTAGGCAACTAGGACAAAAATATATATATTGAGCATCCTGATAATGATATTCAGACAATATCATGTCAATCCAACAGAAATGTAGCCTATTAGTTAAGGTTTTTATGAATCAGGCAAATGTGAAATGCTTTAAAATTACCAGTAGAAGAAATATGACTAGTTTATATACATATCCTTATTTGGACATTTACAACATATGTTTTTTATTTTCCTTTTTTGCAGCATTGTCTATTACAAACGATATACTAAAACTTCTGTTATACACTGATCCTGTACCAACATGGAACCAGGATGCTCTGAAACATGTGGCTTCCATCTGCAGCAGCTGCAGAAATATGCTGAGGCTTCAAAATCAGGAAACAAAAACAAGCAAAAAAACTGACACAAATCTTTGGACCAATGTACAACTACTTTAAAACCACTGAGCCTCACATCAAGAATAGATCCCTTCTTTTTAGATTAAGTATCAAGCAGCAGCATAGACAAGAGCTTCAGTACCAGTAATAAAAGGACCTGAGGTGAAACCAAACAGAGGACATGTCACAAACTGAAAGAAAACACTGAAGGACAAATTAAAAGGTGACCATAAAGAAGCTTTGGCATCTCTTTGGTCTTGGAAAAAATAATTAAATCTTGTCATCCGATAATTGAAAGTCTACACCATCTCGTTAAAAGAGGTCTCTGTGCACAGCACCAACTGAAAAAATCTGGTTTAGACAAAATTCCTTTCTAAGAAACTGTAGACATGCATCCAGCACAGTTTAAAATGTTTAAAATCACCAGTGGATGATAAAGGCTTTGCTTATTTGAGATATATTTGAATATGAACGAACTTATATATAGTTGAATAGAAAATATAATAAATTAGGGCACACAAATTCAAAACACACAAGCTTTAAAAAAATGTCATGTGACGAATGTAAAAAGAAAAAAAAATGCTTTGAAGACCACCTTTTCTGGGTCATCGCACTAGGAGGTGTATTTTCCTTAACTCCTCCAATTTGTTTTTGCAGAAAAGTCCCCTACAACTCAGTGAACTAAAAGGAACAATAAACAACAATCCACACCTTAAATTCACACAGACTGCACTCATAAAAGCAATCATTTTAAACTGCACCCAACATCCAATTATACACGTCTTTGTCTGTTTCAATGTACAAAAATACACAAAATTACAAAATAGTGAAAAGAAATCAAAACAAGCTAGGAGAGAGCAGTCACGACTTGAAACTTAAAAATGTTGTGGTTCAGGGATAAACACACTTTCCAATGATCTACAGAACCCTACCACTAAAACTGATACAGTAAACGATTTATGTATAAGGCACTTTTCGTTGACAACATTTTCTACGCCTCGGACAAAATCTTAAGCCCAATATGTAAGGCCATCACAATATTCTTAGTTGAGGAGTGTGAACTGCTAATTCTGAATGCCTCTATGTGTGAATCTAGAAAACTCATTTTCCTCTTAACCACTGTCACCCGCTAAATCAGCTCCTAAAGCCATGCCAGGAAATACCCGCTATCATCAAACACACAGACTGGTGCGGAAGTCTTTCCTTTCAAAAACACGCCTAAGGGAACTCTTCTCCAGGCGACGCAAGTTTGACGATCAGAAACCAAGACTTCAACTAAGGGAGATGACTTAAGTGAGAGCTGGAGATAGGGTGAAAGGCGCGCGTCTGAAAAATTAACTGCATTTAGGTGATCACTGTAGTCTCATAGGGAGCCGTGGAATTAGGAAATTTAAAAAATGCAGCATTAGGGACTGAGCTTACAGATGAGAGCTTGATAACAATTCAGTCAAGTTGCATAGTGAGGCAAAAAGGTAGAGGTAAAACAAAACATGGCCATGGCAATAGTGATAAGCCAGTCATAAGTCATCGTATGAAGGAGGCCTATAAATATTAACTGACAGTGAGTGTCTAGTGTGCTCTAAGGACACAGAAACATCTGGAGAAGAAAAAAGGTGGAACCAATAGCACCCCAGCCAAGTTTGAGAGGAAGACTAGCAGGGTGCACATTCCCACCCTGACCCCCAACATTCCTGAAACAAGCACTTATCTTTGCTAAGTCATTTGGTATGATATTTTAGCATCAGATAACCAGGGACAAAACATAGTTGTCTTTCATTTCTAAAATGTGCAATATATTGCTAAGCAAATAATTAATCTTGTAAGATGTGATAAACAAATGGTGAAAGAATACGGATTTTGCTCTACATGACAACACAATGCAACCCTAATTTTAAGACACCACAAAGACCCCACTCTTTTTTGGGGTCAGCGGCACATCCCCTTTTGTACAACATACTGACCTACTTATTGAGCATGTCCCTACCCCCGCTGCTATTATTGTGTGAAACAAACTCATCATTCATTGCTGACGAGGGCGCACATTTACCCCCGCACTCCTAGGCCGTCCAAAGAAGAGGGACACGATGCAGCCCAGAACCGGCAGCTCATTAGATTAGTGATGGTTTGCCACTGCAATTAACTAGAATACAGAGCAATTTAGTGCTCCAGTTTCCAGCATTCTTCTCTGCATGAGCCACTTGGGTCCCAGAAAACATTTGGGCCACACAAAAGGGGAAGCAGGGCAAAGCAGGAAAATAAAAATGATTTTGCTTTGAATGTTTTTCTTTCGTCAACACATGAGCAGAAAATGCATTTATACCTGGACTACAAAAAGGCTAGTGAGTTTTATAATGTTAACCTGTAGGCCGGCCACATGCTGAGCACTTTTCTGAAGTTAAAAACAATAAGAAAGAAACATCTTCCTTTTGGAGAAACAATGACTTCATCATACCATTTGTTTACAAAGCACTGATGACATGTTCCCCTGAGAGAGCAGTGAGTCTGTTGGACAATAGCTAACACCGTTACTACGGTGGATCCTGCAGCTTTTCAGGAAGCTCTGAACAAGGACAGCTCCAGTCTGAGAGAATAACAGGACACACGTGAGGTGCATGGAGACGTGCTAACAATGTGTCTTCCTCTGCTCCACATCCAGCCAGGCCCCTTAACTCACCATGCTTTGGCTTAGAAAGCAGAGGAAGTCATCTATTTGGTTTTAAATATCAAACAAAAGCAGCTGAACTGCAAACACAATCTCTTTTGTCACAGTTAATCGTGGCGCTTTAACTGCAGAGCAGACACTGAGTTGTAGCTGTTAGGTGGCATTGCCTCACCTTCAATAAGCTACAAATGGTATCTTAATTATAAAGCTCACATGTCATCTACACAAAATGGAAGCTTTTCACGAGTTTTCCCTATAAAATTATGAAAATTACACATAAAAGAAACCCATTCTGACTGTTAGTTAATGCCATTCAAAAAGCTGTATAACAACAATTCCGAAATACTATGTACACCAATATGGTATAACTACATGGAGATGTAATTTGTTGATTTTTGCAGTGAAAGGAGAATAAATAACAACTTCAAAGCAGGGCCTTAACCTCTAAACTCCAACATATGTCTGGCCTTGCAATGCAAAACTCACATGCACATGCAGCGCTCCCCTGATGTGCCGCTTATCTGTGCTGCTCTCTGGCCAGTGTGTTTCGGGATGAGGGGGAGGGTTGAAAAGTGGGAGTGAACACAGAGTCAGACCAAGGGGAGCCTGATTACCTGCTTGGCCTCCTCCAAAGTGGCCTGCAGTCTGCTTATCTCCTTTTCGTACTGCTCCCTCATCTTGTCCAACTCTTGATCGTGAGCAGACACCTCCTCCTTCAATGCGCCTTTCAGAGCCGTCAGCTCACGCTCCCGTCGGTGCAGCAGCTCCTCCTGGTCCTCCTTAGCCAACAAAGTCTGCTGTAACTCGGCTCTCAACTGCATCAAGTCCTACATAAATAAAACACAATTTTATATACATCATCGATTATGTTATACTAAAAATAATGTATTGACATAACTGATTACAACACCCTGACAATGATTTTGTGTGACTAGTATACACTAGGACTAGAAAATCCCTGACAAGTTTTGGAGTAGGTAACTAAAATAAATGATTTTTCAATGACAGAAGTTGAAGTTACATATTGTTAAAATGTTGCCAGTAAAAACATTCCTAATTCCTAATCCTAACCTAAATATGCATGCGACACAGCTCTTCTTTCCTCCACACTTTGAACACTTTAAGAGAACTAAATCTACTCCATATTGAAGTAATCCTATATGCTGGAGCAAACTTAATGGGTTGAGTGGTTGCGTATTTCCCCTCTACAAAAATATTGTGCTTTACCGTCATCAGCGCGTCCCTCTCGCTGTCGACAGCTGACTTTTTGGCCGTGTCGAGCTCATCGTGCATCTCTGACAGCTGGTCCTGCAAGTCTCGGATCTCGGTCTGGTACTGTTCACGCTCCATCTTCACCTGGAAGAGCCTGACAGACCACAATACACTTTTACACAACTGAACAAGCCCTCTACTCATAGACACAGGTGCATTTCAATTCACACATGCTGCTCCTCACACCTGGACTGGCTCATTCGTGGCCCACAGCCCACAGGGGTCCAGCCCTTGCATGAGCTCTGACTTTAATACAGTAAGTGCCTTCACAGAGCAACAGTGAGAGGAGGGTGATAAGTGATGTGAGGCTCCCTACACAGACCACCAACAAGGCTCTGTCACACTATAGGAATGGAGTAGTGCACGACTTTGGGAGACCATGAAAATAGGGCTAGGCGATATTGACAAAAATGTACATCTCATTTAATATCAAATATCTTCATTTTATTTTTAATAATATATTTTTTGCTGTAATTTTTAATGGTTTTAACTATAGACAAGATACTCTATATTCTAAAATTTGCCTATTGCCATAACAAAAATTGCAATATTATTCTTTTTTTGATACATGTCCCACCGCTATGTGAAAACATGTGAATTAAAAAACTAAAAATAGCAAAAACATTGGATTGTGGGGAAACTGACAGCACAAATTTGAAAGCTGCTAACTGGTGCCATGATATTGAGTAGAGTAATGGCAAGCTTACGGGATTACATACTTATGTTAAGTCTCAAGAAAATACAACTAAGCAAACCAAATGAGGGAATAAAGAATTACAGAAATCACTGGTAGCACTCACTCTTCGACTGTGGTCTGGAGTTCTGTCTCTGCTTTGGCCAGTTTCTCTTTAAGACGTTTGCATTCCTCTTCATT
>KN479505.1:6263-22721 GCA_000787095.1 Periophthalmodon schlosseri | reverse complement strand
CTTGATGTTAATCTTCGCTCAGACTGTTTTTTCTATAGGTAAAAATATAAATACATGCATTGGGGTTGTAAAAAACAGAAACTTAAAGGGTTAGATGCAAACATGCTTTGTGGATTTTTTGGCTTACCATCGTTTGTTCTTCCAGTTGAATTTTGAGTTTGGACAGTTCTTTTTCCAGCTCAGCATTCTGTCCTTGTAAGGCTCGGGTTTGTGCAGTAATTTCTACAGTCTGGGAAAAGCATTAGATTAGTTTTATTCCTTATAAAATAACAAAGAAATCAACAGAATTACAACACTAGTCTGAGTTACAATTACATACAAGCTGATAATTAACTCATTTGTTTTTATCTGTAATAAATATTCAAACTGACAAGCATAATAAACAGCCTAGTTGCCAAAGAGTGGGCTGTGCGGAAAAATAATCTTGTGTCTAATGGACATGATGCAAAAATTCTACTTTCATGTCCCTTTAAACCTCAGATTTTTCATTTTGAGTTACCTTCAACATTTTATAAAGGAGTTACAGGAATATAACAATGACTCACATTGTTGTCGCCTTGAGCACTGGCTGTAGCCCTGGATTTCAATGTTTGAATCTTCTCAAAGACGAGGTTGACCTTCTTCTTAGTCGTTTCATCACTATCGTTGCTTCTGTGAACATATAAATACAGTATAATGTTGAATTTGATACAACTTATTGTTTTACGTGGAATTGAAAGAGTTAAGCAGAGTTAATGGATTCCAAGCTTGGACTGCTTTGAAGTGTCACCTCAAAGAAAGATCAGCTTCACTGCACAAGAGCAACATACAGTAAGGACAAACACACTGGGTATTACAGCTTGACAGCAAACTAATGACAAAAACGTGGTATAAATGCATGAGTGAAATGCTATTTCTGTTGGAATAGTAGACCTTTAAAATAGATTTTATTATTTTTCACAAGATTTTGGATTTTCTCAGCACACAGAAGGGGAGTGAAAACCCACAGTAAAAGTGAAAATGTTACTTGCAATAACCACAAAAGCCACATATTATGACAATAACGCAGCTCACACCCCCACTCTCTGCTCTCCGCTTGTGCAGATGATATTCATTAAATTTCTATAATGGTTCCCGGTGAATGTTTGTCTTCTGGGCTTTGGGAATGTGGCTCAGTTTCAGCCTCAGCACTTCCATCTGTGTTTCCTTTGCTTTGTCCTGTGACTCCTGACTTGTAGCATGACACACCCAAATACTTCCGGTTTCCCTCTCCAGTAGCCCTGAGTATTATGGCACAGGTACTCCAAATACACGCCATCATTGTCAACATGCATAAACTTTAAATGACTGAAATCAAAATCATATACATTTTTAATCGGAAAATAAATTATCACCGGTAAGATCACCCAAAAATCCGAAGGCTAGTCAAACCAGGTTTGGACCAGTGTCTACTGTTAATGTCTCAAACAGTAAATGACTAGAATAGGCATTCCATTTCAGAATTTCAGAGAAAGAGATTTATCCAGAAAACAAGCCCTGCACAGCAGGACCATTTGGCGCCTGATGAGAGGGTAAGAGGTGCACATTCCTTCATGTTTATCACAAGTCCAAGTCTGATAAAAATGTGAGGCCATAGATCACATCATGTATGCTAGTAATATTAAATTAATGTTAGTCATGTAAGCAAGTAATGTTAAAATCATGTTACACTGCAGTTCAACTCCCATATACATTATAATTATAGTTTCACATTGAATGAAGTTTTGATAACTCACCCATCTTTGAGGTAATTAAAGAGGATTTGTTTAGCTGTCTCGTCATGTGTTTGTTGTGATAGCTCTTGTTGACCCTTCAAAAGATCAGGTGTCACCTAGAAATGAAAAGAGAATGTCAGAAATACAGAAACTTACTTTTTGATTAGTGACATTTAACTTACAAAAAATATTTTTATTACTCACATGAACATCAGCCTCTGAGCTTGTCTTCTTGTTCGCTGTTATAGACGACTTAGACAATGAAGTTGACAAAGCAGCCGAAGAAATCTTGGGAGCAGAGGAGGATCCCCCTTCACTCTTAAACGTGTATGAGGTGCGTGTTTGTGAGCTTCTGTATCCCTGGATGGAGCTCACATTTTTGGAGACTGTGCTTTGAGGAGATCCTGGTTCACTGGTGGCTTGAGATGAAAGCCTGGAGTCTGTTTTACCATCAACAGTGGTGACCCAGGAGTCCTGACCACTCACAGACTTTCTCAGCTGGGAAGGTCTGAGGACGTGCTCCATGGAGGTGCCCCTGGTGTAGTTGGAGCCGTCACTTAGACCATAGGCGCTGTCCACACTGCGGGAACGTTTGCGGTCTTCTGGATTGATTCTGTTCCTGCGCCCAGCCCGACCTCTCCTTTGCTGGCTGCTGTCAAACTTTTCAATCAGCTCATCAACTCCAGGGATGGAGCCTGTGTCGATGTCTCTACCTGAACCAGGGAGGAAAGGGATGTAGCGCCGGTTTTCATGTCGATTGATGGCATCAGTAAATAAGGGATCTAGCTCATCTAAATGTGTTTTGGAAGTGTTTGTGGAGGATGACGAGGAGTGACGGGAGCGTGAAGGCTGAAGAACCGGTCCACTGGAGTCTGTTCTCCTCAGAGGGAGGATATCTGGCTCACGATGGGTGCGGTCTAGACTGGCATTGGCACTGCTCACTGCTGATGGCTGGGACATGGATTGAAGGGCATTGAGGTTTATGCTGCGTGCTTTGGACTGTGGCTGGGCAACTTGCGGTTGAGCTACCTTAGAGGAGGGCAGAGGCTGAGGTTTAGCAGCAGCTGACTCAGTGGAGGTGGGTGGCTGTGGAGCCTGAATATGATCAAGACTGGAAGACCTAGACTGGGACAAGCTGTGGGCCGAAGATTTGGATGAAGAATTTTGAGACATAGGTCTGGACGGTAAACTGTGGAAATTTAGGGAGTTGGTTTCCGGATCATATGGTTGTAATATCTCAGGATGTTTTTGAAAGTTCAAAAGGGTGGAAGATTTCTTTCCCTGTGAATCTAAGAGGCCATTATGAAGACCTGAATGTTGCATCATCATCTGAGCTCTATACTCCCCAAAGGGACTGTTTGAGCCAGCCTCTGTGCTGCCTCTGAAATCATACTCATGATAGTTCTCAATGAAAGAGCCGTCTGTGTCAACAAATCCATTGCTGTTAGGATCAATGTAAGGAAGCGGACCCCTGTCCTGGTTGTTTAGCACTACATAGGGGTGTCCATCAATACCTTGGACGCGAATACTGAGGCCATAGCTGCTAGCCCCATTACTGTTTGTCCTGGAGGAGCGCGCAGGCTGAGTGTAGACTTGCTGTGGGCCAGTGTTGGGAATGCCAGTCACTCTGTACGACTCCATGGGGAATGCAGGACAATTATCCCCGTCCTTGGATCAGGAGGCTCTCTTCTGTAAGCAAAGATTTACAGAGGATGAGAGTGACGAACTAGCTCTGCAATAACAACAAATATTTCTACACTTAATCTTTAATAAAGCAATAGGCACACCCAGCATTTAACCACATCTGGACAGTTGCAATTTAGTAAGCCAAAGCCACAAAGAAAAAGAAATCATAAACTTAAAACCAGCAGTATATGTAACAAACAAGTATTAGGCTCATATTTTAAAGCAAATATGATCAGGTCATGTTTAAAGAGGCCTTTAAGGTGTGTGACTAACAGTTATGGTTTTACAAAATGACTGTTTACTGTGCACCACAAAAGATGAGGGTTAAACTGATCTAGGGAAAGGCACTGAAAGAAAACTTCAACATGAGTTATTAAGATCAGGGAAAGGTTTTAAAGTTGTGTCCTCACAGTACAAACACAAACATTATCGAGTCTAAAATGCAGTAACTGTATGCCTGATTTTGACAATAAAGATTAAAGCATCAACGGTTTGTCAGATTTACAACAGAGGAGAATGCTTTGGCAATAAATATCTGGCTGTGTACAAAAATTGAAGTAGGCTGTTAACAGTTTAATGCCTGAGCAGCAGCCTAGAAAACAAAGCCGTGTACAGAATGGTTCAGTTCTGCAGACAATGAGCTTTGAACAGGTTCCTGTTTGTCTTGGTGACACCGTCCCATTCAACCTGGTGCTATAAGACAATGGCAAACGGAGATAGGCCCAAATGAGGGACACTGATAACATTGGCACAACAAAGGCTTGGGCAGGATGTGCTGTATCACATTCACAAGAAGCAGAGACACATATTATCAGATCAGGCAGCAATATGGGGCTGTAGACACAGGAGTAGCTCATAGTACAACTCATATTAATAGACATTTCTCCATTTTAAAACTATGATGTGACGGATAATAAACTCATGTTATTCTTTTGAAAGATAACCACCAGATAGGTGAGAATCTAAAAGCCATTTACAATACAAATTTACAATACAAATCATCTACCAAGAGCAACTTCATTAATCTAACTCCACATGTCTCGGGTGACTGCTGATTTTTGGCAATGAACAGGCCAGGTCCACCCTGCTAAAGATTGACAACAATCTCCTTTTGGGTGGAAACATCATGCGAGCCACCATATACCAAACATTTTTTGTATCAAATATATCCATTTGATTTATAAGATTTAAAAAGAATGTATGTTAGTAACTAAATACCACAGCAAGAGTGGAAAGTGGAGGATGTTTCCCACTTCACTATCTTTCATGTAAACTTGGGTAGCCAGTGCTTTGGATGAGCCTAAAAGACTCTAAGCCCAATGATAATGGTGACTGCAGGAGTGATCTGAGAATTAGTCAGCTTTAGAGATGTTGGCCGGAGAAGAAGGCATGAATGAATGAGCACTACTGGAGTGTTCTGAGTGAGCAAGGTAAAGCCAAAGACTCCTCAATAGACTCTTTCATGGTCCTGTCACAAATAACTAGTGACACATGATGACTCAGGCTGTCTAGTTTTACTCAGCTTCACCTCTTATTACATTTTACAACCATTTCTGCTCCACTGTCCCTCCTAAGAGATTCTGCTTTAACTGACCTCTCAGCTGTGGAGCAGAGGTTAGGGCCAGGACCTAGTTGAGATCTGACTTATGCTTTCTGTGCAGGGAAATGGTTGATAGGGCCTCCCCTGTTTGGCTGTGGTGCTTTTTTGTGTCACATGACCCCAGGGACAAATTAGTGGAGTCTGGCAAAGGTGGACGATTTGCCCAATAACAGCACGGTGGGAAAATTATTGTAAACTATGGTTACGCAATTGGCGCCCTTATATGCAGGCAGAAACAGGTGCGTGGTACTCCAGCAATACAAAATAGAAAAAAAATGTATTTTTTGGTAATTCTGTGTTAAAGACAGATCTGCAATAAACTAATAAAGGCGCATACTTGGTTGAGTTGACTCTCTCTGCAAGTAAAGTGTGTCAACTCAGAGCAACAGGTGTCTACTGCAAACTAGATTTACGCGGAGCCATTCAGTATTGTAAAAGTACTCAAACATTAATACCATCCCATATATTGTACCGCCTGACACTTTCTGCCAGATTTATGGAGTTTTCTATCTTTTGATCAGAAGACTGTAGCTGTTTAACAGTTGCGAAGGGTCTACAATAAAGAAGTTGTACTCACCAGCGCCGCTCTTTTATGTAGTTCACTGTTCGGATTTTTACAGTTGTTGTGGGACGATTTTAAATTATATGCCACTGAGATATGGCTCCACGCCACACTTTGCTAACTTAATCAGTGCTTTGTTGTTTTGTGAAACTGACTGGGACAGCTTCAGAAAGACGTCCGTCCGTCCCTCCGGCCCGCTCCGCCTACTCAAACGAGTACACCCGCCTAAAATGCCCTCCCACCGGCTCCAAACAGCGCGCAGGTCCCTGCTCTATGGATCGGCCAGATAAAACCAGATAGACCTATGCAGTGCACTGTAGTCCCGTTTTCATCAAGTTAGGACAATTGTATTACTTTGCTTAAGTAACAGGTTCAGTCCAACTCCACCCACAGTTTGGGTTACTTTTCAGCAGTAGGCCACAAGCTAACAGAAGACTAAAGTATATGTAGACCTATTCATATGTATATATATGTTATTATTATAATTGCACACCTTTGGCATGTAGGGACCGGTTAAACAACAAACTTCCAGCCCCAAAAGGTTAAATATAATCAGGGCCTTTTGCACATTGCCCTTGCAATGGATCCAGCTCACAGTCGCATGTTAAAATGCGACAGCGTCATCTAGTGGAAAGTGAGATGATCTGATTGCAGGTTATATGGAGTGCTATATGGGTTATTAGTATTTGTCTGAAATCACATAGTGACAACACCCCCTATTCAAGGCATTTGAAATTATGTTATTGGCATTTATCCTTCACGATCAAAATGCATTTACAGATTTCTAGCAGGACAGAAGGCTTTGTAACCTTTGTTGTAAAAAGATAGTTACCAGCATGTTGGTATTACACTGTATGCCACATGAAAGCATTGCAATATCAAAGTATAAAAATGCTTGTAATCTTTGTCATCTATGAAATGTGCAGGAAAGGCTTCAATATAGTCCTCACGCTGCGCTACCCCCTTTATGTTTTAGTGTTTGTGTTCAGTGAGACTGCACAGCCTTTAATCTAAGTTCAGTGCCACTGTGTTGAGTTACAGACACAATAAAAGCTCTGTTCTCAGCTGAGGTGTCACAGCTGGGACCTCTGAGCATGCTCAGTTTGTGCTTTCTTCTCCTGATTAGCACCAGCTCCAGCCTTCCAGCAGCAAATTTCACAAATTGACATCTAACAGAAATTCCAGAGATGTACAAATGCTTAGCTCCACTTCTTCTAATTTAAGATTTTCCATAGTTGTGGCTTTTTTAAGAAATGTAATAATCCTTATACCAAAAACGGATATGCATCGTGGCGACATGATGTAGAAGTCAAAGAAGAGGGAACAAGCGTGGTTTAGGTCAGCAGGCTCTGTGCAGGGCTGGAGCAGAGAAATAGGAGATGATTGTGCTGAAGAAGCAGGAGGCGCAGCAGGCTTTCTGGTTTGGCTTCAAGGATGAGAGCCAAGGAGAGTCAGCTGGCTGCAGCGCCATGACAGGAAGTCAGCCGTCAGACATGGTGGTCCCACTCCCACAAGAAGTATGAAGATCCACAAGAACAAGCCCAAACACCTACACAGTCTGCTCTGTCCGTGGAGTGAAAGGGGTCAGGATGTTGGACCCTGCCTATGTGCACACAGACAGAGTAAAGTCCAATGGGATTAGACCTCTCAAGAGGAGACGAGGACTCTCATGCCTCTGTATGGGGGGGAAATTCACTGCAGATGTCCCGCGCCTTAGATTAATAGTCCTCAACTTTTAACAACACTCACACAGGACTAGTGGGATTCATTAACTCCAATCACAGATAGAGGACTGAAACACAATGAGGTTCTCAACCAAAACAGTAATGAGAATTTAGAGCGCTAGAGCCTCCAGTATGGCCATGTTCAAAGCTGCAGGAATACAGGATGTGTGTTTGAAAACAGGTTCAAATAAGGACTCAGAAATGTGCCTTACATTATGGAATTATGAACGATTTTGTATTAATACTGTTATATCCTCAAAAACAAAAAAGACCATTTCAAACAGAACAGTTTTAAAATGTTTAACAATTAGGACTTCAGCACATTTACAGTACGCTGCTATCACACTTTATTAAAAATAGAAACATATATTCATACTTTTCATACAGACTACAATGGTCCACTGGTATTATTTTCAAAAATGAGTTAAATACTATAAAACACTCATTTGGCCTAAATCCACTGTAATCCTCCCATACAAAAACAACAAAAGTTAAGCGTTAACTTCTATTGCCCCTTTCAGCATTTGTGCTGTTTCACACCTGGATGGAAAAATGCATGAAAAGACAAAATGTGAGATGGACAAAAGACAAAAATGAATGTCTGCTCCTCAAGTTAAATAAATGCAAAATACAGTTGTTTACAAAATGGCACATTTATTGCAACATAAATGTTATATACATTGTTTTCTTTCTGTTGAAAAAGACAGAAATTCAGTTCTCTGTTCCTGGTGTGAACCAACAATACCTTTTCCTTTGACGCACGAACAAGTCTTTTTATTCATCAGAATTATAATAAGTTGCGTTTTTGGAAATTTTGCACTAGTACAAGTCCTTCATGTACTAGAAAAGCAACAGATTCACTGTGATCTTGAGATGACACTGGTAAATCTCCGATAATAATAGGCTGGTTATTGTAAATAACCATAGATCTTACTATCTAATATAGTAAAATAAAGTAAGAAACTTTTTACTCAAAACTTTTGCTTTCAAAAATCTAGAAAGAGTAATATTTAGACCTCAAGAAATATTCTTACAGTATTGTTGTATAAAAGACCAACTACAGTGAAAGCCAAATGTTTTTTTTTTCTTTTGAATTAGCTTTTTATGTATTATACAAGGGACAGCATCTGGGAGAACAGCAAGTCTAACTTGGCAAACAGAGGAGCAAAGAAACAGCAAATAATAAAAGGAAGGAAAGAGAGCAGGATGTGGCATTCACTTTATAGTCTCAATCACCTTCTGCCACACAAATACATGTTTATGAATACTGACATGAACAACAAGGCCACATTCAAATAAACTGCACAAAATTATATTTTAAAGTTGCCAAATAATATCTAATGTAAACTCTTGGTTTGGCAGAGTAATTAATTATGGATTGCCATATAGAAATTTGTAACAGAATACTGTCTTGAATGTGGTAGCCTTGTTTAGGGTGAAAAGACAAAGACAATATACGAACAAAATATATGGAATATAAAGTATTAAGACAAAGGACTAAAATAATTGAGAAATGTAAAGCATGCACACTGATATGAAGAAAAAAACACGATGTCAGCCAATGTCCTAAACAAAGAAAATATGTTTGTTTTGTTCACTGTTGTGCTACACCTCTAGGAACCAACTATACCCAACAAAATGCACTGATGTGCACTGCTGCTTTGTTATCAAAAATAACATTATCAGGTAGGCTGGACATAGTATGCCAAAATCCAGACAAAATGATTTGATAAAAAAACATAAAGAGGCATAACTATATTCTACCAGAAGAACTGTAATGAAAATTGATACGTTCATCAGGCCAGGAAAATCAGTGGTCGTCGTTTAAAAGTACTACTTCGTCAAGCAAACTGATTATAGCTGGTGGCAAGAAATGACAACAAGCCACTCAGAGGTATGAATTTTTCAGGCTAAATGTAATATAATGTCACTATTGAACAGAAATTGCATGGGCAGTGAGGTCCCATGTTATCAGTTAAGACACTAACATACAGGGAATGCTAAAGTTTGTTAATAGTTTGCTCTCTGTATTTTCTCTGCTCACTACCGAAGACTAAACACAACAAAATTTGGGCTTTCAGTAAAGCTAGAGTTTGCCACTCGCCTTTGTAGAATTGCATGTGCTAATCTACTCAAACTAAAATGGGTTCCTTCTAAAGTATTAGTACTCAGTACTTGTGATTTCAGTCCGTAGCAGAAGCTAGACTAAACTACAACAATTCAAATGTAGGTAGTTTTGACTCCTTTTGTGACCACTGGCAAAAAAAATAAATATAAATAATACATCTTTAGTTTAAATGGGGCACAAGTGACAAATGTATTGGGCATAAATATTAAAACTTAACGTGCATGCATCAATGCATCAATCCATCTTTTTGATGTTTCTGCTAATACCTGATATTGGCTGATACCAGGGCAGAGACTCAAAGAAGATATTCTTTTTGCTAAAAAACAATAATTTGTTCATATTTGATCACAAAACCAATCCAAATATGTTATGTAACTGTAAATGGTTTATTCCTAATTTAATTATGGATCAGCGGTGTATAAATAAAAGTGCAAACATTATAAGACGTTCTGGGGCAGAAAATAGTCATTAATTGTTTGGCCTAACCTAGAACCAATATCCTCTAACCGATACCAGATTCAGTACATTTTTCTGCACCGAGCACTGGTGCATCCCTAAAGAAAATACAGCTTCTTAGTGCCCAAATACTTGATACCATATACCTCATTATGGAATTGCCAGACTTAGCAAGGCGGACTGTTTAGTTCTGGATGTAACAATATCTAAATCTCACAGTACATGGGAGCTAGCCATTCAAAATATTGTAACAGTCCATGATATTATTATGAGACTTTCATCATGGCTATTATTACATCTCTACTTTAATGGTGACACTGGCAAACTATAGATCAACTGAAAAGCTGCATACTTATCTTTGAAATTGCTTAGCTTTCCCTTTAGACATAATTTCATCAATAACAGAATAAATAAAAAACAAAAACAATTGCTGTTACAATGCATTCGTCAATTCAGTTTAGGCACAAGGCAATTTCCACATACACTTGGAGGAGATTGCAAAGTCTCTGATTGTTCAGAAGCAACACACTTCTTGCAGACATTGATATGTGCTTAAGTTTTTTCTGGGGACATTTTTGCAGTTGGAAAACTAGATGTGAGATTCCACTTCAGTCTTGGATTGGTTTACATTAGTTTCAGTTTTACTTCAAGTGGTCTGTCTCCTCCAATTGTTGTCACAAAGTCCTTTCTGTCACCAGGAACCTAGGTTCCCATCTCAAACTGGAAACTATTTATTGTCTGTGTGACGTTGATCTGCAGAGACAAACACAGGAGGGGTTGTGAGAGATGGGCATTGGATACAACATACAAGTTAATATTAATCAAATCTGATCAAACACAAATGATGGTACCTTTCTGCTACTCAAAGGTGGCCCATAGGGTTGGATGTGTCTGTCATGCCTGGGTGAACATGAGATTCAGCAGAACCTCCAGACACTTTTTCCTCCTCCCGTCTTTTCAGGCAGGCTGCCTTGGGGTTCAAATTCCTTTCTGTAGGTCCAAAAAATAAAAAAGAAAAAAGAAAATTGTGTTGAAAAATATACTTTAATACAAAGTAGCAATACATAACACAACAAAATAAATTATCAAGCGATAAGTTACTGAAATTACTGAAATAAAATGAGGCAGAAAATGAAGAGCTAAAGGATATTTCAGTTGTTATTTGAAGATAATGCACTTGTGTCCTTGACACTGACCTCTGACTTGCTGCTCCAGGCTCAGGATGACTGCCACCGCCTGATGGAGGATGAGGAGCTTTGTTTGGGGCTTCTCGCTCTTGAGGTGGAGCTGGCACATGCGGCCCAGCTCCTTGAAGGCCTCATTGATGTCTCGCACCCTGAGGCGCTCGCGGGCGTTGTTGGCCATCCTCCTCTCGCGCTCTCGCTCTGCCTTCTGCTCAGGATTCAGGTCCTCATCTTCAGTAATACTATCACAAAGACAGATAACCATGCAGGTAATTGTCAAATGCCCTTTTTTACCTATATCATCAAGTATATAAATGAAAGACTGTTTATGAGTGTGCCAACAAATGGGCCAATAAATATGTGGGTGTTATACCTTGTGCGGGTGCCAGCACGAGGAGTCTTCATGTCTCTCCTATCACCTTCATCATCTGACTTATCATCTCCAGACATACTATCAAGCAAGTCATCTTTGTCCGGTTTTTCCACCTTTAACTCCAGGTTAGAGGTGACCTGCCCACTAAGGGCCGCAGTGAGACCTGATTAAAAACATGAAGACAGTCCATTAAAGTGTTTCACACTGAAACAGTGTCGTATAGATCCACAGGACTCACTTCTGAATGTCTCTACTTGGTGGTTGAGCTCAGTGCTGGACGTGGAGCTAGCACTAGGAAGGCCTCCATGGCTGTTGTTCAAACTGGCGGCATCATCAGCGTGAGCACCCCCCTGATTCAACACAAGACATACAATTAATCTGACATCATATCTGTGCTGTGAACACGTACGCTCGGTTCAATATAATGTCTTACTAGTGTGTTGTGAGCTGCACATGTTAAGGAGTAATTTGACTCTGTGGAGAAGCATAAAAAGGAGGGGACTGTGTTGCAGAGTCAATGGCACCCCCCTTTTTCTCCAGGAATGTGATCCTTCGTCACTGTTGGCCTATGTTAACCCCATCGCTCCGGGACCTGCCTTTCCTATGCACCACGCTAATCTTTGCTTTGCTCTCAACAGGTGTCCAAACAAGTCTTTGTCTGAAGGAGAAGGAGGGAGGCCTGAGCTCTGGCCAGAAAAGAACGCTGCCATTTTCATGGCTGTGCCTGATTACCATACAGCTGAGGGGCTCCTTTAGGGTGGAGGCTGTGGTGTAGACACACGTTCAGCAATTCAGATTTGCTGGGTTGTTGAAAAAAGTGATGAAAAGGAGTAGAAGGAGCGGAGGGTGTGGCATTTACCAAAAGTCTATGGCTGAGCCAAGAGCCTCATGGGACACGGGAAATGCTGTATGTGAACACAACAACTGGAGCATCGCAGTCACTAACTCTAATGCTACATTTGCTACAATGAATTACCTAAATTGGAACAATATAAATCATTGTTAATATCTGTGAGATTTGGGGATATAATTTGTTTCAATATTGGTCCAATAATGAAAAACTCTAAGTTGCCCCAATCTGTGCCATTCTGGGTTTGTCCTCAGTGCATCACATGTGTCTTTTTAAACAAATTGTGAAACTGTAAAATGGAAAAATAAACTGATAAACCATAAAAATACATAATGAATACATTTTGTAATCATCTTTTTTAAGTGAAGTTATTTTTATAATTTTACTACAACTTCACTTCAGTATAGATTTTAAATCTTGATCAATATTGGTAAATATTGATTATTGTCCCCAACAAATAAGAACAAGACTGGAGTCCCAAGACAAAAATTCTATTGGACCATCCCTAGAAGTACCTGTCTTAGGTAGCTGTAAAAAGTTTTTGAACTTTTAAAAATTTGACTAGAGATACGCCATAACAATCTCTTTAGTATAATGGAACACAGACAAAATGTGAAATTACCATTGCAGTTGTCCGACTTGGAACCAATGCCGAGGCTGGGAAGTTTGCTCCAATAGATGCAATTGGCCCATTTTGTGCCTGTCCCAGCAGACTGTGTATGTCGCTGGGCAGATTGGCAGTGGAGCCCACTGCATGGTTCCTCAGAACAAGGATTGCATCATCCAGTCTGTCCAGACGATCCTCCATTCGAGACTGTAAAGGGCAAACGGATTGGAGAAGAAACAGTTACCAACGGGCATTTGGAAAGGCTTGGGAGACTAAAACTAGGAATGAAAACTCAAATACAACTGTATGATTAGGGATGTCAAGATTATTTGGTTAATCGATAATCACCTAATTTGGATTATTCAAGTTATTATTATTTAGAAGCAAAAATAATTTAATTTAATCTACTCTCAAAAAACAACTACACATAAATACAAAATGCTTTTTTTTATCTGTTTATGTCACTTTAACTTTACTTTATCATTCAAGAAATTTGATTTCATTAAGATGGCCACATAGTAGAGGAAACGCATTACGGCAATGAAATAATTGTAACATTAAAATTTCATATCGTGACATCCCTATATATGATGTGGACTCTGAAATAAAAATATAAAACAAGACATACAAAATCTAAATAGATCACAATTTTCTTAGTATGAATTATTAACAGTTCAGTGTGTGAGTGATAATCCGCAACAATTAATGTAAAATGGCATTAGGTCTGGCATTGTCTAAAAGTCATGAAGCAACACGGTGTGCGAGTTGTGTGTGAGAAAATAATAAATACATGATCAAGCATAAGATGGGACGCTTAATGGTAATGAGTAACGTTTTTTGGAACAGAAATACCTCGCAAACATCCTTTAAGAAAGACATGGCATCCTGGAGATGCTCATGTAACTGTTGATGAACCCTGTTTTTCTGTCAAGTAAAATAAAAATAGGACAAAAATATCAATGTCTATAAAAATACAAAGTAAAAACTATGCGTGACCATTAACTACAATTTATAACGGTGTAAGACTGCTGCATTATTTTCCATTTCATATTATTCAAAATATATAGTAGAGTTAATTTGTATTCTTTAAAGTTTTGAACTCTTAAACATATGAGACAAGAATATGTTTTACTCATTCACAAAACTGTTGACAGTAAAACCAATGGCCAATAGCCATGTGCAACCCAGACCAGCCATAAAGAGTTACACATATTTTCCATTCAAGTCTCAAACAGCTGGCCAAATGACATCACCTCCTTTCCTCTGGACACTAGTGCTTGTCCACTCAGAAAAATCATAGTTACCAAAAACCAAATGTTAACAAAAGTTATGCACTTTTTAAACACAAATAGCTAATGTTAATTTTCACAGGCACAACAGGAAATTGACACATTATTATTATTAAATTTAGTCCTGGTTGAGCTATGTATTCTTCTGTTTACATCAAGCTGTTCTTATTTTATCCTCCTTGTTTTGTTGATACGAATAGTGATCAGAAGCTCTAGTCACATGACAGCAATGGAATCCCAGAAAAATGGTTGAGCAGGCAGCTGCCCACACCCCTCCCCCGACTGTCATCCCAGTCCTGGCCCACGGACTAGAGCGCAGATGGCCAGCCCCTTGGGACAGGTATTGTTTAGTTTGGTTATCTGTCTGCCCCCACATTTCTCAGCAAAACATTTGTCTCACAGGAATCTCTGCAATGCTAAATCAATCATTTCAGGATAACTTCGATCAAGTTTATTCCACATTGCACTTTCGTTAGGCTAAGACTTCAAAATGGAGCTTACCAGTGAGTGAAGAGAGTTCTCGTAATTTGGTGAGGATGGAGTCTGTCCACCTGTGCGTGGCCATTGATTTGTGCCTATAAAAGAGGATGAACAAAAATGGATAAATCAGAAAAAGATGGTACTGCTTAGGTTAGGTAATTGAGAATTGTACACGGATGAAAGAGCCTGACAAACTAATTTCCTGGCTGTTCTTTCAGAGATATTTATATCTTTTGGAGTTAATATGCATCACTTCCTGCTGGCTGGGCTGCATCCTGACACAAAACATCACATTTCCTTTGAAGAAGCGGTAGAAACCTGTGGTTCAATTAGAGTTTGTTTGACTTGAGTAATATGTTATATTTTTATTATCTAGTCATAATCATCATACACATTCACACTTGGAGAGTAAATAAATAATGTACAAAATAGTAAAGTGTGTGGAAAAAGTGCCATATACGCTTAATATAACTGTATTTACTAAAACATGCCTTAAGGGGTGTATTAAATTAGACATACTTAAAGTTTCAAATCTTTGAAAAACTTTAATTAACTAACTACTAAAAGTGACTTTGGAAGTGGGAATGAGAAAGTCTGTTCAGCTTCAGATCTCTCTCCCAGGTGAACAAGACAGGAACATAACATGTGAGCCTCTGCTGGTTAGAGGCAGTGAAAAATTAGCCTGGGACTCTGGTCCCCGTGTGCACTGGAGAGGGCTAATTGAACAAACCAGTCTTGAGTAATGTGCTGTATATTGGTGTAATCCCGATGATGAATGGATTTTGAGGTTAACATCAACAGTGAGCCAAATTTCTGTGCCAATTTTAAGTATTGTTCTTTCTCTTTCTCCACTACATAATGTTTTTTGTTTTAACCTTTGACTGTAATGTGTGATGAACTTTGATTTATTGTACCTAATCTATAATGTATACATTCTTGTTGAAAAACAAACAAAGTTGAAATCAGCAGAAATATAGACATCTACTTTGTATCTAGACCAAGTTCAAGTCCATGGTGAGGTCCCAGGTGTGGTTTGAGGCACTATAAACAGGGGTTTCCTCTGTGAGGGTATCATAGTCTTCCTCATCAGCTGAGTCACACTCCCTTCCCCCACTGCACATAATTGCGGCCTTTTGCAGCCAGCCGTGTGTGTGTGTTGGGGGAACAGCTGTCTGCGGGGCAGGGCAACAGCTGAGGATGAGGGGGGCATACGAAGAGACAGCTGTCGCCACTCCATTACTACAGACGACAAAACTGCCCAGTTAAACCAGGGCTTTCCCCTCTCTGTGTCCACACATTCACTTTCCATTACTCATAAGGTCCAGTCTGTAACCCTCACCAAAATACTACAGTTCTTCATATTTTTATACCATTGGTACATGTACTTGTAATAATAATAATGTAATATTATAATGTATAACTTGACTATAAATCACATGGTTTAAGTCATCCATCCTCACTGTGCTGGAACATGGTATGTTTAATTAATTAACACACAGAAGTGCTTAAATATACAAATATGAAACCTTTACAAACCTTTGCTTCAGTTTGATTAATTTAACTAATTCTACACCTAGTTAAAGTAATTACAATGTCAGAATGAATTACCATATTAGCAATTAACGGCACCTATTTTGGTCTAATCATTATTCAAGTTTAAAGGGCCGTATGTCTGGGGTTCAAAAGCATTAATAATAGAAATACATTATAAAAGAAATAAAGTATTTGTAGTAAGTGAATTAGGAGATACAGTACCTGGTCGTCCAGTTGTGGTGCCCGTTGCCGT
>JACM01045520.1:0-10639 GCA_000787095.1 Periophthalmodon schlosseri | reverse complement strand
GGTTGGGCTTCTTCTCTCCTCAGTCACACTTCTCTGACACAGGACCACCTGACTCCTCCCACTGACCCATCCTCCTGTTGACCTCTGCATAAAAGTCCTCCGTGTGTTTAAACTGGCCCTCGGGGACACACAGTCGTCTAATTGATTGATATTATAGAGTCGTTTTTTGAGCACGGGGAGAGTGTTCAAACTGAGGACACACACAGCCTGAGTTTGGATCAAAATCACAAAACACAAACACAGCTGTACAGAAGCCTGCAGTGGACAAACTAGTACATACAACACAATACAATTAAAAACATAAATACTATAGATGAGACTCAGATCTGGTTATGATCCTGTTTGGACTCTCAGATCTGGTTATGATCCTGTTTAGACCCTCAGATCTGGTTATGATCCTGTTTGGACTCTCAGATCTCTTTATGGTCCTGTTTGGATCCTCAGATCTGGTTATGATCCTGGTCTGGACCCTCAGATCTAGTTATGATCCTAGTCTGGACCCTCAGATCTGGTTATGATCATGGTCTGGACCCTCGGATCTGGTTATGATCCTAGTCTGGACCCTCAGATCTAGTTATGATCCTAGTCTGGACCCTCAGATCTGGTTATGATCCTGGTCTGGACCCTCAGATCTAGTTATGATCCTAGTCTGGACCCTCAGATCTGGTTATGATCATGGTCTGGACCCTCAGATCTGGTTATGATCCTGTTTGGACTCTCAGATCTGGTTATGATCCTAGTCTGGAGGGTGATGTACATGTTGTTTGTTCAGAATAATCGTTTAGTTTCATTCATTTTTAAATTTTTTTCTTTTGATCTTCAAACACAAAGATGATTTTTCTCATCGTCATAAGAGACTTCAAAGAAAAGATGAAACAGCGAATCTTTGTTTAATCTCAAGAAAATCCTAAGACTTCGTTAAGAGGCATGTCAGACATCAGGCTAACGAGATGAACTCAAACAATAAATACCATAAATATTTCACAAATAACAAAGAGAAAAGTCTGAGGAAACCAGCTGCCATTTTAGGGACTGGTTTGGAGCATGCTCAGTCCGTGCAGACATACAAAAACAAGAATCATTTCATGTTTGACTAAAACGGTTCAAGAGAGATTTAAGAAATAAACTCCAAACAGCTTCATATGGTCAATCTTGTGAAATGTTTTAAAGTCTTCGGTGAAAAAGTTCCAGAATGTGGCTTTAACATATCACTCAGCCCCCTGTCATATCTAAGGCTAATGCAAAATCATTTTAAAAACAACGTATTCATTTAGAACAGCTCCAAAGTGCTGAAAGAGGAGGTGAAGGAGGAGGTGAAAAAGTGAAGGGGAAGGAGGTGAAGGAAGAGGTGAAAGAGGTGAAGAAGGAGGAGGTGAAGGAGGAGGAGGTGAAGGAGGAGGTGGAAGAGGAGGAGGTGAAGGAGGAGGTGAAGGTCAGGGGTCGAGTTTGGGAACATTGAAAAAAATCTCCTTGAAGTTCGGTTAACCCTTGAGCATCGGATCTGGAGGGACGCTCTGCTCTGATTGGTCATTCAAAGTGAGGGCGTTTAGGAACAAAGTTATTTTTTAAGTTAGGAAACGGGTTTGGTTTAGGTTTGGGTTAGAGTTAGGAAAATGTTAACCCTAAACCTTAAACCTTAACCTAAACGTCCTCACTTTGAACGACCAATCAGAACAGAGCATCACAGCAGAGCATCCCTCCAGACCTGACGCTCCTGCATTACCCTTGTAGTTTTTAGCACCACTTCCTGTAGTTCTGGGCATGCTCAGTTTGTCTCCTGGTCGCTGCAGGAATCAGATTCATGCTCCTCATTTTCAGATTCTTTACAGACGCCCATCTCCGCATTAGCCTCATTAGCTTCATTAGCTGCATTAGCCACATTAGCCGCATTAGCGTCGTTAGCCACATTAGTTTCATTAATTGGACAGTCCCCCTGTGTCTCTTTCTCATCTGTCGTGGTTTGGTGTAGTTTTTGGTGCATATTTTGGTGATGTTGGGGTGATATTTTGTGACTCGGAGCTTCACTCGAACAGTTCGGTGAGGTTGTGGTCGTTTGTGCGGTTGTCATGGTGATGGTTCCCGGGTAAAAGCTGTCGTCACTGCTGCTGCTAACCAGGCTAACGTTAGCGCTGTTCCCCAGGGACAGGTGCGGGGGAGGCCTGGAGGAGACACAGGGGACATGTTTTTTACAGTGCAGAAAAAAACAGCACAAAAAGAGGGGGTATTTTACGTCAATGGGGTATTAAAGAGGGGGTATTTCACTTCTGTGGGGTATTAAAGAGGGGGTATTTGACTTCTATGGGGTATTAAAGAGGGGGTATTTTACTTCTATGGAGTATTAACTGTACCAGATAACATATTTAGATCACCGTGTTTCCTTTATTGTTTTGAAAATGCTATATTCGTCCAAAACAGCATATTATTTTGACACTCTGAGTGTCCCGTCCCTTTGCTCTCTGTGCTAAGTCACTCCCCCTTCAGAGCGCCATCACCACACAATCAGCGTGCATCCCAGTAATGAAACTACTACACATCACATCAGGTTTGTCAAGTTGCTGTGTACTGTTTTGTATCATGTTTTTGTATATTCATGGAGAAGAACGTAGACTTGTGGGCGGAGCCTTGTACAGGCTCGTACTTCTAACCATAAGGAGAGTTCTTCAGGCATGTTTTTGATGAGGGAACAGCGTTATAAGATGGGAGAGAGCTGTAAAAGAACTTTAAAGTTAGGATGAGGGTTAGAACTGTGGGTTTAAGAGGGTGGAGACATGTAGTGGGACCTTTCAGCAGGTGCAGGTGTATATGTTTCAGTCCTGGTTTAGTCCTGGTTCTTACCCCACACAGTAGTCCCGCCTCTCCTGCCGTCTGATTCGCAGGAGCTGTTTGTATTCGCCGATGCGCAGTCTCCGCCCCTCCAGGAAGCAGGTGCGTTTGGGGCGAGGCTTGTACTTGTAGTCGGGGTACTTCTCCAGGTGGACTTTAGAGAGCCGAGCCTGCTCCGCGTAGAAAGGAGCCTTCTGCTGATGGGACATGGACTTCCACCGAGAACCTGAAGGAAGACGGGACCCGGGTTAGACCTCAGATAGTCCTGGGTGAGTCTGGGGCTAGACCTGGGTTACACCTGGTTTAGACCTTGGATAAGACCTGGGTTAGACCTGGTTTAGCTCTGGTTTACTCCTGGGTGAGTCCTGTTTTAGGCCTGGTTTAGACCTGGTTTAGACATGGTTTTGTCCTGGTTTAGTCTGGGGTTAGACTTGGGTTATACCTGACTTAGTTCTGGTTCAGTCCTGGTTCAGTCTTGATTTAGACCTCCTTTAATCCTGCTTCAGTCCTCTGTGAGTCCTAGGTTAGACCTGAGATAGTTCTGGGTGAGTTCAGGGTTAGACCTGGTTTAGTTCTATGCTAGACCTGAGATAGTCTTGGGTGGGTTCTAGGTTAGATCTGAGATAGTCCTAGATGAGGACTTGGGTTAGACCTGGGTTAGACCTGGTTTAGTCCTGATTTAGTCCTGGCTGTGGTCCGGGTCTGGTCTAGAGCTGGTTCTTAAACCAGGATCTTTGAGATGTTGGAGTAGTGAATGTCTGGTCACGTCCTGGTTCAGTCCCGGTCTAGACCTGGTTCAGTCTGGTCTAGTCCTGGTTTAGTCCTAGTCTCGTCCTAATTCAGTCCTGGGCTAGTCCTGGTTTAGACATGGTTCAGTCCTGGTATAGTCCTGATTCAGTCCTGGGCTAGTCCTGGTTTAGACATGGTTCAGTCCTGGTCTCATCCTGGTTTAGTCCTGGTCTAGACATGGTTCAGTCCTGGTCTCATCCTGGTTTAGTCCTGGTTCTTACCCAGGATCTTGGAGATGTTGGAGTTGTGCATGTCGGGATAGTTCTGGAGGATCTTGCGTCTCTCATCTTTGGCCCAGACCATGAAGGCATTCATGGGCCGTTTGATGTGAGGTTCTGAGGAGGCTCTGGTTCTGCTGCTGCGGAACACTCGGCCTGAGCTCAGGGGAACGCCTGAAGAACAGCACAAGTATAAGGGTAGTGTGAGTCATGTGGCTTTTCCATGAAAACTTACTCAATTCAATTTGGACACCTTCAGTCATAACTGTGAGAGACCCAAACATCAGAGCTTCAGTCTTATTCAGGTTTCATGACAATGCGTTAATATCCTACATTTTTTATTTTGTTTAGCTGCTCATTTAAAGTTGTTTATTATAAAGTTCTGATTTGATCATAATTACGACTACTATAAAACATGTTGTATGTAGTGTCTTCTGTGAGAGTATACGATTTGACTAAGATACAGTAAATATATAATTTATGTATATAATGAACAGTTATGGTCCCAAAACAGATCCCTGGGGGTCCCCACAAGCAACACCAAGATTTTTAGACGTATGCTGTCCTATTTGAACAGATTTAACATAACTTTTTAAACCATTTCCAGTTTCTCCTCTAAGACCGTATTGTTCAAGTTTCTGAACATCAGATGACCTCTGAAACCTTCTCTACATTAAAAGATATAACATAGACCTGAGGATCTTTTGAACTGTCTCAGTCCTGGTTTAGTCCTGGTTTAGTCCTGGTTTAGGCCTGGTTTAGGCCTGGTTTAGGCCTGGTTTAGGCCTGGTTTAGGCCTGGTTCAGGTTCATACCATCTATGTCCTCAGGTCTGGTCAGGTCCAGGACTCTGTGGACCAGTTTTGAGTCTGGTCCCAGTTTGATCTGACTCAGGGCCTCAAAATGAATCTCCTGAAACAAAAAGACCAGAGTTAAACCCAGTCTAGACCTGGTTCTAGTCCAGGTCTAGTACCATAGCCATAGCCTATATAAAGAAGTGTCCTGAGGGAGTGTGACGTCACCCACAACGTTCAACTCCAAATGAATCTCATCGAGGCTAGAGTTATAGAGGCTGATGTGGAGCACAGTTCCATATTTGGAATTTCGACCACAAGTATCATAGCAACCAAAAACCCTAGGATCATGTAGAGTGGGTTCATTTTTTTTTTTTTTTATTTTAAGACCAAAATGACGAGCCTGACAGCAGCAGTTACAGAGAGAGGGGCCACAGTTTTTACAGAGAAAGTGAAATAGAGTCAGAGTCGATGGAGCCGAATCACGCCTATGCTCACTTCCTGTTTGGAACACAACGGCTAGCAGGTTAGCTATGTCCAGAGATATATGCAGTCTATGCTAGCAGGTTAGCTCTGTCCACAGATATGTACAGTCTATGCTAGCAGGTTAGCTATGTCCACAGTTATATACAGTCTATGCTAGCAGGGTGGCTACGTCCAGAAATATATGCAGTCTATGCTAGCACGTTAGCTATGTCCACAGATATGTACAGTCTAGTCCCACACCTTGTCCCCGTTGTGCAGGTGCATGTGGGTCAGAGCAGACAGTCTGGACTCTGGACTCTGGGACCCTGCGTAGACTGGTTCTGGGTGGATTTGAATTGGATTTCGTGGGTCCTCAGGTCTCATGGGGTCTCTGTGAGTCCGGACTTTGTGGTCTTGGTACGGTCTAGAGGAGTCCAGACTGAAGATCAGATCTGAAACAGGAGAATGAAATGAGTCTGATGCTCTTCCAGGTCCAAACCAGGACTAAACCGAGACTAAAGCAGGTCTAAACCAGATCTAAACTAGGTCTGAATCAGGTCTAAACAAGGATTGAACCAGGACTGAACCAGCACTAACCAAGGTCTGAACCATGTTTGAACCATGACTAAACCAGGTCTTAACAAGGTCTGAACAAGGTCTAAACAAGGACTAAACCAGGTCTAAACCAAGACTAAGACAGGTCTAAATCAAACTAAATCTAAACCAGTACTTTGTTTGGTTTAAACCAGGACTGAACCAGAACTAAAGAGGCTCTCTTTAGTTCTTTTTCAGTCCTGGTTTAAACCAAATGAAGCCAAGACTAATCCAGGACTAAACTAAGACTAAACCAGGACTAAACATGGGCTAAACAGAACTAAAACAAAATCCAAACCAGGTCTAAACCAGGTCTAAACCAGGTCTAAACCAGGTCTAAACCAGGTCTAAACCAGGTCTAAACCAGGTCTAAACCAGGTCTAAACCAGGTCTAAACCAGGTCTAAACCAGGTCTAAACCAGGTCTGCAGCAGGCCTTACCTCTGTGCTGGTGGTGGATCCGGTCTGGACTGAGTTTGGACTGGCTCAGACCTGGTTGAGTTCTGTGATAGTCTTGAGTTTTGTTTGGAGACGAGAGGTTCAGCGGCTCACACTGCTCGTCCTGAAACACAAAGAACAAAGGGACCAGGGCTGAGGGTTTGATTCCCGCGCTGTGTCATTGAGCAAAGCAAAGCACTGGCCAGAACTATACTGGGACTGAAGTAGGTCTAAACCAAGCCAAAACCAGGTATAAAAAGGACTAAATGGGTTCTAAAGCAGGTCTAAACCAGGTGTAAATCAGAGACCAGAGTGATAATGTGCAGACCTTCAGGTGTGGACTTTTCTCCCTCTTCACAGCAGCAGAGGGCGACACTGGACAAATCTGTAGACTCGAGACCGGAGCCGAGACCTGAGCAGAGTACCACTGCTGAGAGAGAGAGTGATAACATGAGAGAGGGAGAGAGGAGGAAAAGAGGAGGAGGAGAGGAGGAGGAGAGGGGGAGGAGGGCCAAACCCAAAGTTAAATCAGACCTATTCTGCAAACTGGACCTTTCAGATCTTTACCCATGTAATCTTTATTCTCTTGTATTCAAGACGTCATTACTCCGATCTACCCGAGCTACTACTACTACTGTACTACTATTACTACTATTAGTACTGCTCCTGCTGCTACTACCACTACTACTACTGCTACTGCTACTGCTACTACTACTACAACTACTACTACTGCTACTACTACAACTACTACAACTATTACTACTACTACTAATCTTTGATACTTGTAGGATTTGCAAGCTCCCTACTAATCTTTGATACTTGTAGGATTCTGCAGCGTCGCGTAGTCATTTTGGTACAAATGAAAAAAAATGGGCTGTTCGTTAGTGTGATGTGCAGCTATCCATAGGGGGCACTAACAGCATGTGGTGCTTTGTTGTGATGACGTTTACGGCGATGTAAGCTCCCATTGGGCACCGCAGTTTTCTAACATGGAAGTCAGCAGACTTTTTATTAAGTTGTTTTTTATAATGATCCACGGGTGTCAGAGATTATAACTATAGAGACACACAGGCACTATAGGGCTGGTTTAAAGTGTGTTTCCTCAGACTCAGGTCCAGAGGGTCCTGACTCTGCTCCATCCATCACACTGACCAGCACCTGTCAATCAAACTTTAGTTCATTCATCAATGAGCTGTCAATCAGGCGCTCTCAGAGGAGGAGGGGCATTCACTGCTATGCTAATGCTATCGTCCACTTAGCAACTCGGCTAGTCCGAACTCTGTGTGATTTTCACACACAGAGTTCAGGATGGAAAGTCAGAAACGTTACCATGGAAATCTGCCATGTTTGTGGCAGTAGTGCAAAATTCTCATAGAGATATATGAGCCTCTGTAGTGTCAAAAAACATCTGAATGAACACTAAGGCTAGTGTTTAGCATCTTAAAGTCTCCACTGGTTTAACATTAGACTCATTGAAAATTCTATGAGGCGTGACATCACAATCCCGAGATCTATAGCTGTTAGCATTAGCCTGAAAAAACACATTGGGCTGGGCAAAAAATCGATTAAATCAATTAATCATATTTTAAGATCAAAACGATTTGTTTGGAAGAAAATTTGATTATATTTCACCCACTTTCTTGGACTGGAAATACAAAGAGTTCTATGGCCCGTACTCACACCTGCAGAACCGAACGAGCCACGACCTGGTGATGTCATCATACAAACGAGCCACGGCCTGGTGACGTCATCACATGAACGAGCCACGGCCCGGTGACATCATCACACGTACGAGACCAGCCCAGTGACATCAACACATGGTGCTGTTTGTTTATATGTGGAGCAGCAGAGCTAACGCTCTAATGGAGAAAATAAGACCAGGGTCATGAAATATCTGTTAAACAGTGAGTCAGATCTGAGTCCTGCTGTGACACTCCTCTGTGAGTTTATGGATTAAACAACAGTGTGGAGCAGCGAGGACAACAGGAGACAACGCTTCAGAACTTCTATCTGTCACAGTCCAACTGAAGCTGAGCGCGGATGAGCCGGGAGTTTGGAGCAGAATTCATTCACTTTTTCCTCTTCTCCTCTGTCCTCTCCGCCACAACACAGGGCTCTAAACATAAACCATTTGTATGTGCGATCATGAGCAACCGGGTCCCAACCGGGTCGAAGTCCCAACCAAGCCAAAGTCCCACACGGGTCAAAGTCCCAACTGGGTCAAAGTCCCACTCGCACTGGACAAATGTACGCAACGTAAATGTTATGAAAGTGTAAACCGTGTCTTTTTCCCCACATCAGCTACGAGTTTAAGTAACAACACTGTTATGGTAGGTTGATTTCATTCAAAAAAATGGAGATGGATTTTCCCAATGACTTTAAATATCATCACTTCTCACAATGTTGAAGTGACATCACATTCTGTTAAAAAGAGCTTTTAGTTCAAAGGAGCTCACGTTTCACATTCACTACGGCTTGAATTTAAACAATTTTACTTCTTTTTGTTTTGACAGTTTTCTGTAGTTCAAAAAATCAATTCAGCAAAATCGCCCAGCCCTAATTTTGGACTGGTACCAACCCATCACCCATAACGTAAAACTGTCATCAGAGCTAACGGCAGAGGTTAATCCACATTCACTTGAGATTTGTGACCCCACTAAAGCTCGTCTTTTACACGTGACTGAGGAGATACAGCACACAAACATCATGAAATAAACATGTTCTAGACTTTAATATGGGACTGGCTTCATCTGAGCAAGCATTTGATTGGACGTAACTCTGAGTGCGCTGGCGCTGAGTGACTGAGTTAGAACAACAAGCAGAGAGAGGAAAGTCTATGTCTGTGTGAGTGACCACCTCGAACAGTCTATGAATGTGTGAGTGACCACTTCAAACAGTTTCTGTCTGTGTGAGTGACCACCTTGAACAGTCTATGAATGTGTGAGTGACCACCTCAAACAGTGGAAAAAGACCTGACCCCAAAACCCAGAATGCCACAGTCGGCCTGGGATCCACTGCCAAGGACGAGGTACCCTACTGATACTCTGCAGTGACATCACGCTGGGGGTGTTCTACATGTATGTCTATAGTGGAATGTTCAGAAATTACCATGAAGACACAGTGCACACATTAGCAAACACTGATTTAAAGAGCACATTTTGAGGAGCCTGTGATCAATCTGAGTGTTCATGGTCCTATTTAGGAGTTTGATTTTACACAAAAGAGAGTGAGAGTGACTAATTGAAAAACTGTTGGCTAATGCTAGCTAGCTTGTGACTGTAATGTTATTTGAGAGGGACTTGTTTAACAGCACAATTCAGCTCACCTGTCCAGTTCAGATAAGTCAGTTTTTTATGGTCAGACTGTGTTCAAACAAAGCTCAGATTAAAGTCTAACAAGCATCAGACAGAGCAGTACCCCCAGTTAGCGTCACACCCCCAGGGAATGTTGATGACATCATCTGCAAAGTATCAATACAAAATTCCGATAATAAATTCTAAACACATCGCGTCCATGGTTTTACTCCCAAAGTGAAGTTTGTCACGAACAAATAAAAATCTGGATGGTGGTCACGTTCTGAACAAAAACTTATCATATACCATATGCGACCATATGCATCACCATGACTATCTACACAAGCTTTTTATAAACTAGACCCCAGAGCTCAAAACACTCTGTTCTACCTGGTGACATCATAAGGTGGTAATCCAGAAGTGCTCCTGTGTGTTTTTAAAGACCTTCAGTTCAAAAGGAGTTGAAAAGCCTAAACAAACAGGACCTTTAATAATCTGCAGTGCATTTCTGAACAGGTCTAAACTCCAAATGCCTCCAGAATGAGCTCTGCAGATATAAAACACATCAATGTAGAGAAGGTTTCAGAGGTCAGAGGTCATCTGGACACTGGTTTGGAAATCGTTACATTTCATGGTTCTGATTTGAGCCACAAGTCTCTGGACCAAGACCGCTTAAAATGAACTAGTTCTGTTTTTCATGTTTTTAAGGCAGTAAAAAAAAAGAGAGGGGGGAGGGGGGGGGGACTGTTCTTACCTGCATGTGACAAGAGGTGAGTCCGGGTGTGTTCAGACGGGGTGGAGCCAAGTGCAGTGGGAAAAACTCACCTGAAACACAACAGGTACAGAGATGAACCAAGAGCAAACACACCTGTCCAGCAACTGCAGCTTGTACAGTTCAAAGGACAGAAGTTAAGGACCATTGGACTGTATGATTTGAGCATTTTGTTTTTCCTGTATCCATAGTGACCCTGCGTGAAACTAGCTATGCTAACAGCTGAAATGTTACAGACTTTTTACATCAAATATGGCAGAAGACATTCCAGAGGAAACACGTCCCATCACACACCAAAACAACAGAGAGAGGCTAAGAGGAGGACTTCTTTTGTTTGTCCAGAGCTCACCTGGCTCCCCCTGGAGGCTGGTGTGATGCTGTAGGACACAGAGGAGGGACACTTTTGTCTTGAGAGCTGTTACTCTCCCCTGAACAGGTCTGAACACGTCTGAACA
>JACM01019010.1:0-10621 GCA_000787095.1 Periophthalmodon schlosseri | reverse complement strand
GGCCACAATTTTTCAAATCTGAAATATTGTATAATGTATTATTTCTTTACACGGACGAGATGAGTGGGGACGAGGCGAGTGGGGAGTGGGGACGAGGCGAGGGGGGAGTGGGGACGAGGCCACAATTTTTCAAATCTGAAATATCTTGTAAAATACAATTAAAAAAAAAAATCATATGACCTTTTTTCGGCTGATACGGATATTTGCAGACACGAACATCCAGATATTTCCTCCATTTATATGACATGTATAGTCTAAAAACTCCTATATTTAGGTCACTTTTTCCAACAAAATGTTTTGAGTAGAAATGCATTTGTCCTCAGAACTACTCCAAGAAATAACAGTAATAAGATAAAGAGATTTAATTTTGTGCCAGTGCCACCATAGTCCCAAAAGAAATCAAAATTGTAAAGCTCAGTGATATTGCACCCATTTAAAAGAAGGTACAATAGTATGTAATATTTCTGGTGGAGATTTTAAACTTATCAATCCTGAATTATTCCATAACAACTATTTTTATAAAATGCCTTGAAAAACACACTTTCTTATTGTGAGTGAGTGGGCTCACCTTTCCACAGATCGGAACTTAAACTTGACCTGGTGGCATCACCAGCTTGCTTCTATATATGTTTAATGCCATACTGTGGAACATTCCAGGCAAAGCATTAACATCTTCATGGCGACAAGCAGGTGAAAGACCCTCTCCAGAAAAGTTACAAAGCCCACCTTTAAATAGGCTTAAATAGAATAGTGTCCACAGGGAGTCTACAATGATTTTTCCGCTGGACACTGTAACGATGGGAGTGACATTTAACCTAGTCTCAGGGGCCCTCAGCACAGAGCCATTCTGCTGTGTGTGTGAGACCCTCAAGGGGCCATAAACAGGGGCCCCAGGGTCCTATCTGTCAGCAGGACACACAGGACAGAGAAAGTGCACAGCTATAGACAGACTACATGCTGCTCACTGCGGAGGGCCCACCGTGGGGAGGAACCCTAACCCATCAGACACTGCCACACACAGCAGACAGAGCTCAGGAATAATGTCCATTTGTATATTTTAAATCAACATAACAGTTTTTACATTTTTTGATCAATCTGCTTAAAATTTGACATAATAATACCACATACTAAATAACTTCAGATTTAAATTACCCCCAACTGTAATTTTGTTTGATTGAGATTCATTTTGCAGCCCTAGCTTGTTAATGCTAGCAATTCAGTTCTAAACCAAATGTGCAGAGTATATAATAGAGATTCAACTGGCAGCAGCTGGCTAGTTCCAGTCAGAGGGACAGTCTGTGCTACAAATAATCAGGTAGTCTACAACAAATTTAATTTTGCCATTATGTTAGATTTAACATAATGTATATAACCTGAGAGACTTCAGTCTTTCTTGCCTTCTTGTAATGTTCAAGCACAGTATTCTGCATTTTGGCTGCACAAACAACAATATATTCCCCTCTCTACTGTTGGGGGGGATCAAATTGGTCAAAAACAGGGACACCTGGAGCATTTCTTGTATAAAACTGGGACAGATCAATGGTTTTGGATAAATCTGTTGGGACAGGGGACACATGGCTCAAAACTGGGACTGTCCTGGGTCAATAGGGACGTGTGGTCACCCTAGTATTGAGACACAATGGTAAAAGCAGAAGTGTCCTCCGGTGAAGTTTCCTCCGCAAGTGTTTAACATGTTTGATTTTAGCTCAGCAAAAACCTCATAGGGATTACATTACAGCAGAAATGGTCATACAGACTGTCCCTCTGACCAGACCTCGCCAGCTGCCGTTGTGCACAGAGCCAATTCTGGGTCTTCTTATAAGCTTTCATATAAGGTACTACTTGATTCAATTGCAGTATGTCTTGCTGCTCCAAGGGTGAAGCGGGTGGAGGTGGGACGAGAGCGGGTTGAGAGACTGGGGCAGTAGGACACCGGCTGGTCCAGCAGGTCTGTCCACTTTGCTGTGACGCTCCAGGTGTCAGCACTGATAAGATCACACTAAACCTGAGGTCAAAACTGCACTCACAAAGAACCCTAATGGGACGCACTGTCTGAGCATGTAGACTACAACTTATGGAACAGCGCTATGATTCATGCGCGTCAGACAGGATGTGACAAGAGCAGTCCGCTGATAAAAACTCAGCTGAGATTACCTAAGTTTGTTTTGCCCCAACATATTCGTTCATTAATCTATCATCCACACGTGTTTGGGCAGCAGGGCCGTGTTGACAGCTCAGTTCATTTAAAACACGATACTGCGCACAGGGACTGGGGTTAACACGCTACCTCATTCATCTGATACTTTTAAAAATCATTACATTATTATTTATAGACACATCTCAAATGATATATAGGACCACAAATACACATACTCATACTCATGCCAGCGTTTCCCATTAACAGAACAGACTATGGTAGCCCCCCATAGTCTAAAAAGAACTTGGACTAGACATTGGCATAACAAAACATAACACTCTGTTGCTCCATACATAACCTAAAAAGTAACTACAATGTTCAAAAAGACTGTTTAAACAGACACTCCACAAATAGTATGAAAGAAAATGATTAATACACAAAAGTATTTGTGCCACCATACACCATGGGAAACACAGCATACAACAACATGGCAATAACAAAGGACATCTTCTGCATACGGTGAGGGGTGAGGGAGTGAGGGGGAGAGGGGAAGAATTCTTAAAGGAAGTGTTTGTAGCCTGTGCTCTCACAGTTAAAAAAAGGTTCTACAATCTCAACTGAACCTCTGCTGCCAGTGCCTTAACCTGCAGATAGAGGACACAAGTCTTTTTCATTATATGGACAGGCGATGCCACATGCCATGCCAAAAAATGTGCTATTTTTATTCTCGTTTTGCCCTGCTTTAGGTTGTGGCCAAACCTCCTTGTTAAAGCCTGCTCTCGTCAGATCTCAAAAGCTAAGAAAGGCCAGGCCTGGTTAGTACTTGGATGGGCCAGTGGCAAAAATTGTCATTGTGTCCTTAGGCATGGCACTTAACCCACATTGCCTAGTATGAATGTGGTGTGTGCATGAATGTTGGTGGTGGTTGGATGGGCCGATGGTGCAGATTAGCAGTCTTGCTTCCATCGGTCTGCCCCAGGGCAGCTGTGACTGCAATAATATCTTACCACCACCGAGTGTGGAGTGAATGATTAATGCATGAAATTGTAGAGTGACTTTGAGTGTCTGGAAAAGTGCTATATAAAAGACCAATGCATTATTACTCATGGTTCTCTACCTGATTTTTACTGTCTCCAAATGTGAAAAACACAATTGGTTTATTTTAGACGTGGTTGCAGTGGTTCAATGCTATGCCACACACTTTCCTAAAGCATTCCTGGCATTCTAATTATTCTCCGTAATGAGTATATGAGCTTGTTTCACAACTTTCAGAAACCAGGGCGGAGTTTTGCCATGGCAGTAATGCTGACAAGGGATGTCCTGATCCGATACTGGCATCGGTATCGGCCGCTGATCTAGGCATTTTTAGAGTATCAGCTTGGATCGGAGTTAGTGAATTCAGCAAATGGCGTCATCCGCATGCAGCCGTCACTGCTAACGCTGCAGCTAATGCTACAGCTAAGGCACAGCTGCTAACGCTGCAGCTAATGCTACAGCTAATGCTACAGCTAATGCTAACTCCCAGAGCAGCTTAAACACAGTCTGAGGAGACTCTAAAGCAGCGAAAACATGATTAATGACAAACAAAACTTTGGACAAATCGGCAGAGGAGCAGAGCTGAATGTGCTAACTTGTGGTAAGTAGCCATGCAGTTCAGGCAGGCTTCTGGTCTTTTTACAGGCCTCAAACATGAATATATGGTGAAAAACACTGCCATTAGAAACAGTGAGATAAAACATGGCCTAATGTGTCTGTCACTATGTCTGAAGCTGCTGTGTGTGGCAGAGTTTAAGATTATTTTACAATGCATAAAAAAAAATAAAAAAAATTAGGACATTTTTTAAAAAGCCTTTTTTATATCTGGTAATAATTTTATTTAACTGGAGCTAAATTCGCCATGGAATACTTGATAATAAACCATTAAAAATGAGAAGACCGTATCGGGATGAGATCGGTATTGGATCGGTATCTGCAATTACAAATATTTAAAAATCTGGATCAGATCGGGAACCAAAAAAAAACTGGATCGGGACATCCCTAATGCTAACAACATACTTTGTGATTCTTGGAGGATAAATTTCTTTATAAATTAGACGCAGACAGCACACAGCAGTCTCACTTCTACCCTAAGAGCTGCTTTTACAATATATTTTACCGAGGCAAGGCAAAGTTTTGCTCAGCTACATAGAAAAACTGGGTACATTATATTGCTGAAGTAAATGTAGAAATAAACAATAATATTGAAACTAATTTATGCCACTGACACAATAACCTAAGTTCTGATTTTCACACAAAGTAAATACAGAGATGTCCAGTTGAAAGTGTCAAGTTTCACTAGAAATGGTTGTTTTTGGTCTCAGATTGTGCAGCTCTGATGTCAAACAATAGAAGTTCATTTCCTCAGCTCTGCCTGCGATAAACACACACAGTTTGTTTACCACAGACTGGAGTGGTAGTGTAGAGAGAATGCTCCTGTGGTTGCCATGGTGAGGATTAGTGTACAGGACTGTAGCGGAGTGCAGTGTGTGGGATTAGGGCTGCTGTGACCACATGATCTCCACACACCGCAAACTCTGATGACTCCTCCACCTCCTCCCTCGTCCCTCCAACCTCCTCCCTCGTCCCTTCAACCTCGTCCCTTCAACCTCCTCCCTTCAACCTCCTCCCTTCAACCTCCTCCCTTTAACCATTCCACTTTCCTCCATAGGTCTGTTACAATAACACATTTTGAAGTTCGATATACATCGCTGAAGTAAACGTAGACGATAAACAATAATATTGAAACTAATTTATGCCAGTGACACAATAACCTAAGAACAGATTTAAATCACAAAAACTATTCTAAATCTACCATCTTGTTAAAAAATTATGAGCTGCAATAAATAAACAGCAGAACTTAAGTACTTAATTTGCATCTGTAATGACTCGTAGAAGTTATTCATTCAACCTTAATCTTATCATATAGCCAAAAATAACCCAAATTTTCCCAGTAGTGCAAAGAAAATTTACAAAAATATATTGTTCCAGCTTTCATATATTGAACGATAAGTCGATATAGTGATTATCATGACAGGGTCCTGCTGTTGTGATGTCCGGTTAACCAATCACAGATCAAGCACAGAGCAGCATTGTAGTTGGGCAGGACCCAAAAGTGAGGCACCTGAACAAACCAAAACCAACATAACTCACACAATGTCAATTTTTTGCAGAAATATGGACTAAGTTTTTGAAGAACGTGCTGAGGGAAGAACTTTGTGCATTTGTGAACAGGGAAGATGTCTGTGCTTTTCTCTCAACTAAATGAAACAAAAGCTTGTTGCGCTGTGACGCTTCGACCAGTAAGATTACAATATTAGTTGTGACGTTCTCCCTTTTCCCAATAGCATTGAGCGAGAGCCGTTCCAAATTGACAGAACTCTATTCAAAGTGAAACACATATCAATCTGGCGGGAGCCAGGTTACTCAAACTTCTCATTAGAGTTAGAGGTGGGGGATTTACCATTTCAGCTAACTTTTTAAACCAGTGAAATCCAACAAGAGCGCCTCCATGTTTTTCAAGTCCAGACGCACTCAGCAGACTCATTCTGATCACTACACTGTTAATCAGCTTTGGTGCTCAGATACTGTTTTGAGCCTCTTTTAAACTGCATCTCTCCACTCCATCCCTAGCATGAGTAGTGTTTGTCCATAATGAGGTCCAGTGGAAACTCCTGACACAGAGTCCGAGCAAACATCAGCTGGAACTCATGTGGCATTTTGGTAACCTTCAACAGGTCAAAGGTCAGTTCCCACAATGCACCGCTGCTCACAAGAGACAGCGGCCACCAAAGAAAATGTTCAGGGAGAGGAATCAGGATGTAGTGTTGTAGTCGTTTAGTTAATTAATTGGTCATTAGGGTTTTGGCCAACTAATGATTTCATTAGGATCAAAAAGGATTTATAAATCACAGCAGAGAGATGAAAGCATGGAGTGAGTTAAATGGGGTTTGAGAGTGACTGGACAGTTTAAGATTTTTCTAGTTTTTTCGCATGAGATCCTACGATGCTAGTCTCCATGGAGATAGATATGTTTAATGTTGTACTGTGTAACATTTCAAGCACAGCACTTGCATCTTCATGGACACAAGCTGGTGGCTGACTCTTCACTAGAAAAGCTACATAGTATCGTGACAACACCAGCCCCAAAATTTCAATGTTGATGATGATACTAAGGCATAGACTTGATACTCAATACTGATTTCGATACCACAAAAAGCACTCTTTCTTTAAACAACAGAATGAGTATCTAGTTTCAATACTACTACTAATACTTTTAGTATTGATTAGTCACTAGTTTGTTTAGTTTTTAGTTTTCAGTACATTTATTATATTGACAAAAACATGCTTTAATATTTGCTAATACAGGTCATGACTGTTATATTGGATACAATGTTCCATTTTGCCTGGATCCTACACCATGTGCATGTTTAAGCTAAAGGACAATGCAGCAGATCAGTGTCACATGCAAACCTTAGACACTGCTGTATTCTATGGGACAAAAGGAGCCTTCATCCAGGACGGGGTGACAGCAGAGGAGCCAGGCCTAACACAACAATGAGCCAGGAATTAGCCCGAGCCCGTTCTGGTCCGGCTAAGTGCAGCGCCAAATCTGCCACAGGCCCACAACAGGGCTTTCATGAGACACACAACTTTACATTAGAAGAGTGATTCGATCTTCTCCCTACTTTTCATTCAAAGCCTTTTCATTGATACTTTGCAGCTGATGTCATAAACATTCCTTAGGGGTGTGATGCTAACTGTAAGCATGCTCTGTCTGAGGTTTTGTTAGACTTCAACCCAAGCTTTATTTTAACACAATCTGACCAGAAAGAACTGACTTAGTTGGAACTAGAACAGTGAGATGATTTTTACTGTTAAACAAGTCCATCTCAAATAACATTACAGTCACAAGCTAGATAGTATTAACTAACAGTTTTTCAGTTAGTCACTCTCACTTTTTTGTTGAAAGCCAAACACCTGTACAAAATAAATGAAACCTAATGAAAATGTGTTTTTAAAATATAAGAAATAATTTCTTATATTTTCAGACGATCTTAAAACATTTTTGGCTGTGTTTGCTAATGTGTGCGTTGTACCACCATGGTAACTTATTAACATTCTGCCATACACATACATATAGAACATCACCAGTGTGATGTCACTGCAAAGTATCAATGAAGCAACACTGTGTAACTTTCTGGAAATAGCGCGTCACATGCATGATTCCATGAAAATTGAAAGTTAAAACCATATTTGGAACATCTGTGTAATCCCTCAGTCATCCAGGTAAGTTTCAGTTAAAAAATAAAAATCTTCTGATAAAGTCATACTAAAAGTGTGAAGTATCGATACTTGCTAAAATTTAATTTTAATTAGTTTTAGTACTGATGAGTATGTGATAGTTGATAATTTTGACAACCCAATTTTCCACGGCAATAAAAACAGTGAAATGCCAATATGAGGCAAGGTCCATCAGTCAATGAACCTCTTTCTATTATAGACCGTTTTAATCAAATATTACAGTTTGCAAACAACTATATATAATGTTCTACTAAATACTCCAAAAAACATAATATGTCTTCTTTAAAAACACAAAGGAGCTTCATAGATTACCACAAGATCACAATCACATTTTGAGAACTTAAGAGGGACACCAACTAAATATGGAGATCTACTCAAACTAGCATTGTCAAAAGTATCAAACATCTGATACTAAACTAATATCGAAACTAGATACTCATTTGAGCAAGTATCAACATTTAAAAGTCACATTCCCAGGACAGAAATGAACCTTTCCTGAATGTCTTTAGAATGATCTTGAGCAAGTATAAGACCACAGAGACTAGTATACGCCCATGGACCACGAGGTAATGTTGAAAATCACATCTATTGTCTAAAGAAAGTGTGTTTGTAATTATCATCCTGGTCTTAGAGTCGGTATTGAGTATTGTAATCGAGTTTGAAATCTTAGTACCGTGACAACACGAATATCATGATTCAAATCTCAGACAATTCATTTCGCTGAATACAGTCATTTTAGACAGCTTGAATATTCATTCTGTGACCTAGAAAATGATGTTTAGTGGACATTTGATCTCCACAGTTTTAATGTGCTCATAAATTTGTATTCCGAGTGAGATGCAGTCCTCAACCAAAGCCATAAAATGGTCAGAAAACAGTGGATCCACTTTGTTCTCAGGTTCGAAACAGTTTACACTACGTCTGTGTGATTTAGGAGGCTCGCTCTGTAGCTCTTGGCCGTCTGAAGCAGACGGAGCAGAAATAATGCCCTCCAAACAGTGCACTGGGACCCCGCCTTCGGCAAAAGTCAACAGGCCCCATAGTCACATTTACACATCTTTGAACTGTAAGGTTTTCTTCTGTTGGAAAAATCCAATCCACTGCTGCTTAAGTCTAACTCAGCTGAGAGATACAGACATTTGCTCTTGTGATAAATACTGCAGTATTGAGTGAGAAAGTACTTTCTTACACAGTGTCGTTAAGAATTGGCACACCTGACAAATATGAGGGGGAAATTGTATTGTTTTGAATGAATGAGTTCATATTTTTGTCTACTCTGGACATGTTTTAAACAATGCCCACTGAAGAGTGATTTTTAAAGCGTTATTGCAAATCTAATCGCAATATTGGTCAAAAAATAAATATCTATTCCATTTTGAGTTTATCCCCCAAAATAGTTTTACTCTTTGGAATGAGTAACATTTGTACCTACAGTTCTATGAATCCTGGATGCGGTTCAAGCCCTGAATGCTCATCTGTGCATGCATAAAGATGATACAAAGTGAGTTGTAACTGTCATAATAATAATAATCCATCTGCGTGCAGCCAGCAGGGTCTGGGCACAGGCTTCACCACAAGCTTTGGCACACAGTGGATGTTGTAACAAAGGTGTGCTTAGCTCTATACAGTCGGGGTGAGTCACAGGTGTCACAGCAGCATCTGTCCTGATTTACTAATCTATCTTCAATCCGACATAATGTCTGGAATACTAAGCAAATCAACCTGATATTGTACAGAGGTATAAGGAAATTCTATTGACACAAACTTCACCTAGGTTTGCCATGCTCTTATTTACTCTTCCAATGTTTTATTTATTAAACGTCGCATAGCCCATCATCATATCTGTCTTCTTGAGCAAGGCCCCGACTAAACCCAGGGTAGGCAGGTGTCAGTGCACACTGTTTGAATGGTTACTTGGTGTGACGTACTTTAAGTGCCAATAGATGTAGAACAGCACAGACAAAACTAGATCTAAAACCGCTACAATGATGTGTCAAGCCTGAACAACAATAGCAGTACAGTTTTAGTCTATTCCAGCCGCGCTAAATGGAGCTCACACAGACTTCTGTGACCTGAGATAAACTGAGCCAAGCCGCTTTAGCGCAGTGCTGTCGATGTGCCTGTCCACCTGTTGGATTATCTGTGCTCTCTGTACGACGCATCACCAGAGGGACATAACCTGTGCCAAAGACTACATGCCGTGAGACAACCGTTCAGAAAGGCGCGTCTTTCACCCATATGGCTGGCTCTGGGCCAAACAGTGTTCCTAGTTCCTTCTAAGATGAGAAATATGCCATGGATAAATGAAAGTTGGCTGAAACGCCACACCGCAGCAGTGCATCTGTTTGGGGCATACTCACCAAGGCTCGGAGAGAAGACTCGTCTAGAGATGAATAACTTTCCACGGACATGTTGAATAGCGCTAGACCCACTGCCTAGTCAGGCCAAAAAGTGTGTCAAAAGCCTTGTGTCCCAGGTCAGCAGCAGCGTGCTCCACCTGTGGCTCCTCTTCTCCTGAGATGCCTTTTGTCCTTTTGGATCAGCCCTGAACGAGGATAACACTCAAACTCACCAAAAATTACTCAAAAGAAGTGGTTCCACTCATTACGCACATATTTGATTTTGCTTGTCGTTGTTTCAGCGGCAGACAGCGCACAAACAAACACACGGCGGGACACACTTTTCACGGGACGTTAGCGGCTTTTTGAACACACATTTCCCTTCAGTGAAAGGTGTAATCCCGCCCCGCGTCTCTGCTCCGCCCCGGTCCCTGCTGTCTGTCCTCCTGGCCACGGCTCTGTCCCGCTCTGTCCTGGGTGCCATTGCGGTGAAATGCCGCCATCAAGTGGTGAGAACAGACAACAGGTTCGCGTCTCCATAAAAGTGCGTCTATGCAAATTTTACAGGCTTTTCACATTTTGGTAGATTGATATAGGCAAACTTCTTAATTTAAATCAGTGGTGGAACGTAGAAGAAGTAGGCTACCAATTTAATTAGCTAAGCTCAAAGAAACAGTGAGGAAAAAATTATGAAAACCAGAATTGTCAGTGAACAAAAACATTGGAACTCGATTCGGAATTATGGTGCAATATAAAACAGCGAATGAATTGAATAATAATAGTAAATATTATAGGTATATAGATA
>KN479503.1:11691-23562 GCA_000787095.1 Periophthalmodon schlosseri | reverse complement strand
CTTTCCCTCCTCCTCTCTCTCTCTCACCCCCTCGTCTGGCCATTTACCATTGACCAAAAAAATAAAATAAAATAAAATGGGCTCTGTAAATATCTTGGTTGAGGTTCAAACCAACCCCAGCGTTAAAATCCCTACTCTTTTCCAAAACACTGCAATGACTGGACGGTGAATAGCTCCGCATGTGTTAGCCTAGCCTAGCCTAGCTTTCGCCCTTTAGCCCGCGGCCATACAGCCCCTCGGCGAGGGGTGAGCCATGAGGGGCCCAGTGAAGCTTGAACACCCAGTGGAGCCCTCAGGCCACCGGCACTTCTGCCTCTGCCCGGCCCCGGCTCCTCTGACCCCACGGCGCTGTCGGCTCTGCTATTTCTGGCCTTTGGAAGTTCGCATTGGTGATATGCTAAGTCAGATGCCAAGAAGAAGTCCGGAGTCCTTAGCAGCAGCAGCCGGACTCTTCCAGTTGGTGTGGGGCTGTGGTCGGCTAAAGAAATTCTTGGGAAAAGCGCTCAAAACTATTAAGTATCTGTGTTTATCTGAGCCAAACTGCAGTCACAAGACCACACCTGCAGGGGGAGTTCATGCAAAAACAACTATTCATACAGAGAAGTACTACGAAATGGCCTTAACTCTGCGTAATCCCTCAGTCGTGCAGTAGGTTCCATAGTGGTCCATGGGCGTATTCTAGTCTGTGTGTCTTATACTTGTGAAAGATACAGCTCAAGATCATTTTAAAACTATTCAGGAAAGGTTCATTTCTGTCCTTTTGAATGTGACTTTTTTAGTATCGATACCTGCTCAAATGAGTATCTAGTTTTGATACTAGTTTTAGTATCGATTTAGAACGAATAACAACTGCATAAAGGTCATATATTACAAAATCAAATACTCAAAAACACCTGATGATTACTGGATTTTTAGAGTAACTGTTTTGTACACTTACAATTTTAATATAACTCTTTAACTTTAAAGGTTCTGTATCACACAAAACTGACTCTTGTGAGGTTTAAGTCATGTTCTAACGCTGTTACCTCCTCAAAAACAGACCTGGAGTTGTGTTTTGTTTCATTCACACATGTTTGAGTAAACCTTATTATTTTGTTTCATTCACACATGTTTGAGTAACACTTTATTATTAGTCTGTCTACATCTCCAAAGCTCAAAACGCTCTGTTCCACCTTGTGATGTCATGAAGTGGTAGTTTTCAAGTTAACAGCTCCTTTTACCTTTAGTTCAGTAGAGATTGACAATTCCAGGGCTGAAGTGAAGGTGTGTGGAGTTTAAAAACACAGTGGAGCACTTGCTGTATTACCACATGACATCACAAGGTGGAACAGAGTGTTTTCAGTTTGAGAGAAGAACTCAGCCTAAATATGTTTGTTTATTTGTGCGTTAAACATGTGCGAACGAAACGAAACACAACTCCAGGTCTGTTTGCGACGAGGAAACGACATTAGAACAGATCAGAAACGACTCCGATGACCCACATGAGATGAAAAGTTCACGTTCTAGTTCAGTTTACGGTCATCCGATAACTCCAGAAATGTGATAATGATCAGATTTTTGGCGAGCCACAGACAGCACTGCGAGGGTGGAGTCGTGGTGTTGTGAAGTTTAGAACATGGCTGTCAGCAGATGCCAGAATGAGCTCAAACTTCTTATGCAACAAAAGCAAGAATTTATGACTTTGTTTACTTCTCCTCGGAGCTGAAGTATCGGGGGCTAATATGCAGTAATGTTTTAATAATGAGATTGGGTTCAAAGTGGTGCTGTCACAATTCTAAAATTTCAAACTCGATTTTTATACTAAGGAACAGACTCGATACTCGATTCCGATACCGCGATGATAATAAAAAACGCTCTTTATTTAGACAATTGAACGTGATTTTCAAGATTCATTTCTGTCCTGTGAATGGGACTTTTTTAGTATCGATTCCTGCTCGAATGAGTTTCCAGTTTCGATACTAGTTTTACACTCTTTCTTTAGACAGTAGAATGTGATTTTCAACATTAAACGGTAGCAGTTTGTTTTCTTTTCCCATGTGGCCTTATATCTGCGCGATCCCTCAGTGTCCAGTAGGTTCCACAGTGGTCCATGGGCAAACAGGGAGGGCATCTGACACACAGGGACATTTCAGAACATCTTTGCACAGATCTAAACTTTTTCTAATTACCGTATTTTCCGGACTATAAGTCGCTCCGGAGTATAAGTCGCACCAGTCAAAAAATGTGTAATGTAGAAAAAACATATATGAGTCACACTGGACTATAAGACGCATTTTTTGGGGAAATTTATTTTACAAAATCCGAGACCAAGAACAGACATTTTATCTTTAAAGGCAAGTTATAATGACAATAAAATAGGGAACAACAGGCTGAATATCAGGAAAGGCAAGTTATAATGACAATAAAATAGAGAACAACAGGCTGAATATCAGTACATCACGCTAACGTAACACATTTATATTTATTCAGCTACATGAAGCACAGACAACAAACTGAACACGTGTCTGGTGTGTTAACGTAAGATATTAACAGTTAATTAGACTAAAGCATAAAAAACAAGCTAACACATTTACCAAACTCTCGATCTCACTCCAAATCACTAAATCCATTGAATTCTTCATCCTCGGTGTCGCCTCTGAACAACTCCGCCAACTCCGGAGGTGGATGAAGCGCCGCGTAGTAGATACTGGTACAAGCCTAGAGCGCCCTCAGGCGGTTGTCAGTGTGACAATAACGAAGATGTGAAATGATATATTTTAATAATTTCACATATAAGTCGCACCCCCGGACAAACTATGAAAAAAGAGCGACTTATAGTCCGGAAGATACGGTATATCCGTTCAAATTGCAGTGTGGGTTCCACTCCATGTACTAAACCTTGTGTGTTCCCTGCTTTCTATCACTTGCATTGTAAAAGTTAGCATTGTTAGCATTGTTAGCATGGCTTTGTATACACAGCTGTAACAAGTGGGAGGCTAATTCCCGTTAAATCACAGTGAAATCGATCCCCGGTCAGACTCCACACACTTGGACGGCCTAGTGCTGCGTCTGGGCCCATTCACATAATTACTGCTACTATCAATGGGTTGTAAAAATCCATCCATCCGTTTTCTTCTTCTGCTTATCCGGGACTTCCCTCATCCCAGACGCTTCCTCCGTCTCCTCCGAGTGGGACCTCCGGGCGTTCCCAGGCCAGCGGAGCGGCCGAGGGACCTTCAGCGTGTCCTGCGTTGGGCGTAATTACAGCCCTACTATGAATGGGTTGTAAAAGTTTATCTCATTATTACAGTGTATTGTAAGTTGGTTTGAAATTTATGTCGTGCTTGCCCCAAGGTTGGCAGTTTAATCCCTATACCAGGCATGAATACTGCCATTGTGTCCTTGTGCAAGACACTACCCTCTTTATAAATAGACTTAAAGACTCTATACTTCGCAAAATTGACTCTTGTGAGGTTTAAGTCACGTTATAATGTTACGTCGTCAAAAACAGACCTGGAGTTGTGTTTTGTCTCATTCACACATGTTTGAGTAACACTTTATTATTAGTCTGTCTACATCTCCAAAGCTCAAAATGCTCTGTTCCACCTTGTGATGTCATGAAGTGGTAGTTTTCAAGTTAACAGCTCCTTTTACCTTTAGTTCAGTAGAGGTTGGCAATACCAGGGCTGAAAATATCCAGATGATTCTAGTGAAGGTGTGTGGAGTTTAAAAACACAGTGGAGCACTTCCTGTATTATGACATCACAAGGTGGAACAGTGTAATATGGGCCTTTTGAACTTGACTGTTCTGATACTTTCAAGATCATTCTAAAGCTTCAGGAAAGGTTCATTTTTGTCTCGTGAATGTGACTTTTTTAGTATCGATACCTGCTCAGGCGAGTATCTAGTTTCGACGCTAGTTTTCGCGTCGATTAGCGTCTGATTTTCGATACTTTTGACAAGCCTGTTCTGTTGTGGTTGCACATTATAAAACCCAAAAGCTCCACTCACGCATAAGGATTTTTGTGTTAGTTTTGTGATGCTGGCGGTGCTATAAAAGGCCCACTGTCTGACTGGTGTAAACTCGGCGCTAACTTGCAGCAGTGACAGCGGTTGGTTTTATGCAAAGCTAAACGTGCTAGCGGCGCTGTCTTTGTGTCTCATTCTCTATAATTACCTTCTCCTTTTGTTCCTCCTGGCACTCTCCAGCTCACGGAGAGCTTCCAAATCGCATTTCTACAAAGCGTCTCTGTACTCCAGCACTAGAAGAGGGATTTTGTGAGCAGTTTTGCACCTTTGGCTGGTATTTTTTTAACAAAGGATGGTAATAATAATAATAATAATAATAATAATGGGTTAGTCTTGTACAGTGCTTTTCCAGATGTGCTTTACAATTTCGTGTATTATTTTGTGGTGGTAAGTTTCTGTCGTAGCCACAGCTGCCCTGGGACACACTGACAGTAGAGGGGCTGCCAATCTGTGCCATCAGCCCCTCAGACCACCGTCAACACTCACACACATACGCCACTTTCATTCTAGGCAATGTCAGTGAAGTGTCTTGCCTAAGGACACAACAATTTTTATTTTTTTTTGCCACTAGCGCCTCACTAGTAGCAAACACTCTCCTGTTTTCCATCTCTCTCTGCCCCCTCTCCTTTCTCTCTACCCCACGATACCCCCTCTCTCTCCCTCACTCTCTCTCTCTCCCTTTATTTCTCTCTCTCTCTCTCCTCTCTCTTTCCTTATTCCCTCCCCTGCTCTCCCGGTCTCTTTCTCTCCCCCTCTCTCTGTCCTACCACCCACCTGCACACCAGCTCTCTCTCCCCCACTCCCCCACTATTTCTCTCGCTTACTCCCTCTGTCTCACGCCCCTCCCTCTGCTCTCTTTCCTATCGCTCTCTCCTCTGGCTCTCTTTCAACCCAACTCTCCTGTTTTCCATCTCTCTCTGCCCTCTCTCCTTTCTCTCTACCCCACGATACCCCCTCTCTCTTCCTCACTCTCTCTCTCCCTTTATTTCTCTCTCTCTCTCTCCTCTCTCTTTCCTTATTCCCTCCCCTGCTCTCCCGGTCTCTTTCTCTCCCCCTCTCTCTGTCCTACCACCCACCTGCACACCAGCTCTCTCTCCCCCACTCCCCCACTATTTCTCTCGCTTACTCCCTCTGTCTCACACCCGTGTCTCTGCTCTCTTTCCTATCGCTCTCTCCTCTGTCTCTCTTTCAACCCAACACTCCTCTGTTTCCCTCTCTCCTTTCTCTCTATCCCACGATACCCTTCTTGTCAGGCTTTGACGAGGAGGTAGCCAGAATTGTTCTCATGTAAGAGCACAGTTACTTCAAAGTGATATTACTCAAGTAGAAGTACAAAGTAATCCAAGAAATTACTAAGTAAGAGTAACTGGAGATTACATTTGACTGGATTTGTGATTTGGAAGAACATTTACTTCGCACAGCTCGTTTAAAGAAAGGACACGTTTTTTCTACTATTTTCTGTGTTATGACCAAAATGGACAATTATGCTTTTATTTTTTGTCTCAAAAGCTTCGTACTGTGGCTTTAATATTGTCAACCATAGACTGTATGTATAAACGGACGTAGCGAACCTGCTACCCGCCGCGTTCTGAATAGAAAGTGATCATGGGCTGCGCTTCCGGCTCCATCGACTCTGGCTTCAATTCACTTTACATTGAAAAACCGTGGTCCCTCTGTACCTGCTGCTGTCAGACTCGTCATTTTGGTCTTAAAATGTTCGAATAACCCCGCTCTACATGATCCTGGGGTTTTTATTTCACAATACAGGCGGGAAGGGGCGTTACCTTCAACAGCCTCGGTCCAGATTAGCTCTTTGGTTGCTATGATACTGGCGGTCAGAATTCCAAACATTAAACACAGCTCTAAATTCCCCGCTGTAACCGCTCCGGCCTCGACGAGCTTCATTTGACCGGAGCCGAACGCCGCGGGTGACGTCACGCTCGCTCACTCCGCGTCTTCGTACGGTCTATGTTCTCAGCGTGAAGCTTTTGTCCCTCTGTAGACTGACTCACAGCGGGAAGAAGAACCAAAATGTTCTGGAGTAGGAGTTGGAGGAGTTAGAAGTACGGCATCTGAGACCTACTTTGACTCCTGCCCACCTCTGCTGTTCGACCGTGTGCGACTGCTGCGGCTTGTAATGCATTTGATGAAGAGCTAATGCGCCAGCGGTGCTTCCACTCCACGGCCGAGTCCTGTTTTTCATGTTGCTTTAATGAATTTGATGATGTCGTTACACGCTGCGCCGCTCACTCAGAATAAATGACTAACTAGAGCTTATAAGCAAATAACATAAAGCCCTGGGAGGGTTGGAGCGGCAGCTGTAGATCAGAGCTGGAGCTGCGCGAGACGACACGCCACCGTACAGTTTAAGGAGGGAGGGGCCATAGTCATACTGTAGACTTTGGCGCTTAGACGTCGGCAGGTAGAGATGTCAGAAGGGAGATTAGGATTACGATTTAAGACACTGGTGATGATGAAGAGGAAAAATCGAGAGGCTGAAGAGGCTGGTGGTTCTGCTGCTGCGGTGGAGATGAGGTTAAAGGAGGTTTGCTGCTCCAACCTGAAAGTGCAGGGTTTCAAAAGAGTGTGGAGAAAGTGAATGGGTCAAGGCTGGACCGGGGCTAAACCGGGGCTAAACTGGGGCTAAACCGGGACTAAACCGGAGCTAAACCGGGACTAAACCGGGACTAAACCGGGTCTAAAATGGGACTAAACCGGGACTGAACCGGGACTGAACCGGGACTGAACCGGGACTGAACCGGGACTGAACCGGGACTGAACCGGGACTGGGACTAAAATGGGACTAAAATGGGACTAAAGTGGGACTAAAATGGGACTAAAATGGGACTAAAGTGGGACTAAAATGGGACTAAAATGGGACTAAAGTGGGACTAAACCGGGACTAAACCGGGATTAAGATGGGACTAAAATGGGACTAAAGTGGGACTAAAATGGGACTAAAATGGGACTAAAGTGGGACTAAAATGGGACTAAAATGGGACTAAAGTGGGACTAAAATGGGACTAAAATGGGACTAAAGTGGGACTAAAATGGGACTAAAATGGGACTAAAGTGGGACTAAAATGGGACTAAAATGGGACTAAAGTGGGACTAAAATGGGACTAAAATGGGACTAAAGTGGGACTAAAGTGGGACTAAAGTGGGACTAAAGTGGGACTAAGATGGGACTAAAATGGGACTAGACCGAGACTAAACCGGGACCAAACCAGGATTAACAAAAATGCAGAAGGTTTAATTTGTCTATTTTTAGATGTTTGTAATGTTGTGATGTTGTGATTTCCATCTTTACAGCCAGTGTTTATTTGACTCTTACCTTTAAATACTTTGAGCATAAATCAGTGTGATCCCTCGTTCGTCCACTGTGGTCCTCTGTAGAGCTCCAGGTAACTACCACTCTAGAAATAAAAAATATACAAACAAAAAAAAACAGCTAGGAAAAATTGTTTCTGTTGAACAAAATTCAGCTCAAATTTTTATCAAAGTCACTACATTTGAAGGTTTATAAGACTCAAAATCAGCGTGAAATACTTTTACTTTTTACTCTTTAAGTACGTTTTTAAACAGGTACTTAAATAGTTTTACTTAAGTAGATTTTTCACGTGATAGTTTTACTTTTGCTTGAGTATTTTTTTGCTCCGATATCTGTACTTCTGTAACAAAATTGAGCACTTCCAACACTACAACAGCAGCCCACCCTGATGAGTATGATTTTCATTTATACAGTGTAAAGATGCTCTAAAGGGGACATTTACCCTTATGACAGCCCCATGAAGCTGTGTCAGTGCGTTCTCTGTGTTTGAGTTCAGTGATTTGAGTTCAGTGATTTGAGTTCAGTGATTTGGGTGATTTGAGTTCCGTCAGGTGCAGCCTCATCAAAGCCCACATAATGAAGTCCTCATTACGGCTCGGCTCGTTTGAGTAGGAACCTTGAGCTCCGCAGCCCTTGGGGACACTTCAAAAGGGAACACACGCGAAGGACCCAGCACATACACCATCTGTGAGCGCCGTGCTAAGCTAACGAGACCATTAGGTTAATCTGTGTAACCAGCGTGACTTCAGACGTCAGTTAAACCTCAGCTATGTTCTGATCTATGTTCTAACGTCGTTTCCTCGTCACAAACAGACCTGGAGTTTTGTTTTGTTTCATTCACATGTTTAACACACAAACCCTGCACATTTAGGCTGAGTTCTACTCTCAAACTGAAAACACTCCACACACCTTCACTAAAATCATTTGGATCATTTCAGACCTGGAATTGCCAGTCTCTGCTAAACAAAAAGTAAAAGGAGCTGTTAACTTGAAAACTACCGCTTCATGACATCACAAGGTGGAACAGAGCATTTTGAGCTTTGGAGATGTAGACAGACTAATAATAAAGTGTTACTCAAACATGTGTGAATGAAACAAAACACAACTCCAGGTGTGTTTTTGAGGAGGTAACAGCGTTAGAACATGATTCAACGCTCACAAGAGTCATTTTGTGTAATATAGGACCTTTAAAATTTCTACTGATAATAAAGATTGCGTCTATATTACACAATGCATTTAATCACACACTCACTTTAAACCGGGTGCCATTAGCTCCTTGATTTGATGATATAAACACAAGTTGTATTAGTTGTAGAATCTGGCAACCCAGAGCAAGGAGCTCGTTCTGCTTTGGTGATTGGATCATTTGATTGAGAACCAAAACACAAACTCTAGACGTAAACAACTTGACCATCATTTTTGTAAAGATTTATAAAATTGGACACGATTTCATTTGATTCACTTCCCTTAAATGAATCCTGCCAGCGCTTGCATTATGGCTCTGTCACGTGTTGAAGTGGCTAATTAACGGCATAACTCACATCACATCATCATATTAGGAACCACTCACCCGTTCATACACCAGCGAGCGCAGACACTGGGGGCGAGGCGGGTTAAGTGTCTTGCCCGACGACGGCATTCACCTGTGGGAGCTGGCATCGCACCGCCAACTTGCGAGTTAGCGGATCTGACCGCTCGACCAGTGATGTTTATGTCGAGAGCGGGATTGGAACCGGCAACCTTGGGGTCAGTGGGTAAACACTCTACTCTCTATTGGCACCATGGCAGTAACAGGTGGAGACGGGGTAAAAGCACTTTAAGCACTGAAATAATGAGTCCGACAAAGATGCAGAGTTCTTAAAATATTCCTAAATCAGACCTAAAAACAGGCAAGAAAAATAGAGAAAAAAGAAATCGTAATTTTTCTGACAAATATAACAACTGCGACTAGATTTGTAATATGTTTAAAAAGTCAGATTCTGTTTATTCCTGGTAGTTTGGCAAATCCAGACTGATCTGTCTGCCTTTTTTCATACAGATTGACATCAGTCTGGTCCCCGCGTTCCTCCGTTGCGTCTCAATCCCGGTCAAACGTGACCGTCCAATCAGCTCTGTTTATTTCAGTGACACACGTGAAATGAAGGAGCTCATTGGTCACCCGTGATTTACAAATAAAATCACATTTCTCTCACCTCAGATTATCAGAGTTTAGGCTTCGCTCACTGGTTCTGCAGAAATCCGCCATGTTTTTAGCCTCCTGTGATATTTTTTTCATTCATTTTTTCTGATACGGACGATCGTGCCTGTCCCTGATTGGCTAATCCAGCTGTCAGTCACGTCTGTTTGGAAATGGGGAGTTTCAGCGGTGACCAGCCTCACATCATAAAGTATTGAAGAAGTGTGTGTTTGAATATGAACTTATAAACTAATACAAAAATCCCACGTGTTTCAGAACATTTATGTAGGTCTAAACTACTGTGGTGCAGTATTTTTACACATATCAGACATATATTTTGTCCCTTGCAGAGGACATTTTTTATCTAAATAACTGCAGCCTTAGCTTGTCATTTTTGCCAATTCAAATTTCGTTTTTGATTCGATCCCGACCGTGCAGGGCTGAAGATTAGCGCTAACAATCTGTAGCTCTATTATTGTAATCGCGTTTCCTATTGACCATACAGCGCTAGCCGTGCCATTCGTCTTTTAGCTAAATCCATTCCATCAGAGTTAGCGAGACAGTTAGCTTCCTGCGTTTAAGCTAATTACACAGAATAGACGAGTTTCTGATTGGAGGCAGTCGGCTGACAATGATTTATATGAGTCCAGTGGGGCTTAGCGTTTGCGTTGGGGCTCTATAAAAATTGACTGCGTTCGCTTCCCTGAGCCAAGTTCGCCATCAAGATTCCAGCCGTGCCTTCGGCGTGTCAGCTGTGCGGGTTATTGACACAAACACGTGTCTTTGAACGCGCCACTGGCTTGTGACATATTAATGCTGTAGTTTTTCTGTTACCTGTATCTCGGTGATTCCTGTTTGAGCATGAGCCGTGTTTGATTTTCTGCTCTATCTGCGTCACTTAGGGTTATGAGGATTTAGCGATATCTCAATTAATTATGATTATAGACGTCAATAGTTGGTAGTCATAAAATATCTGAATGTCAATACGCAAAACCTTGAAGCTGTGTCGCACAACAAGATAGAAAATTAATAAAAATGTGTGTGTCCTTAAATTACAGGGTTTACTATAGAAAAAAAAAAAATAGTACAAGTAAAGTTATTTGATAGTTTGAATAAATATAAGATACATAGATAAGGTTAAAAACAAAATAAATCCAAACACAGTTGTTTTTTATTGCTGAAAAATACTTTAAAATACATGTATTCCTACTGTGAGCGGGTTCACCGCTCCACAGATCTGACCTGTAAACTTGTGTCCCCTTAGAGACAGAAAAGTTGAATGCCATAATTAGAAATTATCTTTTTCTTCCGATATCTTTTTTTTTTTTTTTTTTTTTCATGGCCGATACCGATTGTTTAGAATCCATAGCAACTGATAGCCGATTAGCTCTGCCGATATTTTGGGTCGATTTTGATTCTTTTCCTCAAATTGTCATTTAAATTTATGACTTAAATTTTCTCCCCAAGTCTTTTTTTTTACCACAGACCTATAAGAGAGCTGTGTGTCACATTTGGTGCAGTTATCACTTCTTTTTAAAGTGTTAGCATAAAGCTTTGTGTGTTTGTTCTAGGCAACAAATCGACCAAAACAAAATATCGCCCTCTGCTGGAGATTTAAGGCCGATAGCCAATATGCTAAAAACCCCAAATATCCGCCTGATAAATCGGCCAATCGATATGTAATACCAAAATACTGTGAAACATTATAGGCAAAGCAAGCACATCTCCATGGAGACAAGGAAAAGTTACACAGTGTATCGAGACCTCATTTGTCCAGGAGTGGTTCAGGGTAAAGAAGGTTTCAGCAGTGGTCGTCTGGACACTGTTTTTGCGATCTGTGTTTCAGCTCCATAGACTGTATATATAAATGGACATAGCTAACGTGCGAGCCGTCGTGTTCCAAACAGGAAGTGACCACGGGCTGCGCTTCCGACTCCATCGACTCTGGCTCCAATTCACTTTCTATTGAAAACCTGTGGCCCCTCTCTCTGTAACTGCTGCTGTCGGACTCGTCATTTTGCTCTTAAAATGTTCATATAAACCCGCTCTACATGATACTGGGGCGTTACATTCAACAGCCTGACTCCTGATTGGCTCTTTGGTTGCTATGATACCCGCAGTCCAAATTCCAAATATGGAACTCTGCTCCTGTTTGGCCCCTATAACTGCTCTGGCCTCGATTAGCTTCATTTGACTGGAGCCGAACGCTGTGGGCGACGTCACGCTCACTCAGTCCACTTCTTTATACAGTCTATGTTTGAGACGCAGTGAGCTAGCTAGCGTGCTACTGCGCACAGAGCCTATTGAAAATGGCCTCTGGATGGGAGCTGGAACATCTCGATCGCACAGTGTTCAG
>KN479502.1:27512-63122 GCA_000787095.1 Periophthalmodon schlosseri | reverse complement strand
CTCTGTGTAATTAAAGAAATTATCCATTTATAATCTGTGAAATACCCCTTGAATATTTCCTCAGTACTTTTTTTCCCAGCGCCTAAACTGCAGTCCTTATCGCAGACTGTGATAACAAAGCACTTTGGCACCACACAGTGAAGAGCAGTCACACTAAATGGCTTCCACTTTGTCTGGACTAAAGGTTGCTGACTTTCATACCATCTGGTGACCTCCTCCAAGCAACTTCTCTCATTTCTCCAGAGGCAGCCATGCAAAATAGCACCTCATTCTGGATGATTGCTTATATGTGGGTGTCCTTCAGTCCTATAGGTCACCCATCCTCGCTTACACAAATACAATTACACACATATTCCATTTGAACTGCTTTTTAAAAATTGCAATTGCAAATTGCTTGATCTGGAAGAAACAAAAAGAAAAGAAATAGAAAGCTGGCACGATGTGGGACAGTGACCGAGGGTATGAAAAAGCATTCTTCTATTACTATACTGTGGTCTACTGTGGCAGATATCAAAGATCTCCACAGTCTCCAGCTCATGCTCTTGTGTCTGCCAGCTTTATAAACACAGAGGAAGATGTGCCAGTTTTTCTATAAGTAGCTACAGACCGCCCCTAGGAGTAGACCTCCTCAACACAACACAACTATCAACGTGCTGCTCTAGTCTACTCTCTCTGCAATTTATAACTTCCCATTTCAAACCACGAAACGGCTGCTATGGCACTTAAATGAATGTCCAATGCTTTGTAACACTAACAGCTTAAATGCCAGATTATTACAACATATTGAAGCACTGTTTATATTCACAGTGGTAGTATTCTTAACTCTTGAATAAAGGATTTGTACCAAACTAAGAAAAAAGAAAGATTAAATGATGTAATGCATATATAACTAAATGTAACATTCTCCTTGCATCTCTCAACAATAAGTTAGTACCTCTTTGAGTAAATCCACTGCAAAAAGACACAACAGAGTAGATCCATGTCTACACAGCCTTTGAAACAGCTGAACACAGAGGCACAGACAGGTTATGACAGAAGTAAAGTGGTTATCTCTGATAAGAAATGTCTATCCTTCAACTGAAAATCACATTTCTCACTCCACATTTTTATCTGTGGTTAACACCTGTTGCGATGACAACAAGTCAAATGGCTACATGCACACGAGTGGCACTGCCACAATCTTTTCAATCCGGGGTTGGAAAATGGAGCCCCACAGTATATGGTATCCCTTTAAAGGACACTTTGATGTGCAAATGGATCACATGGCTTGGCACACGGTAAACACCTGCATAGTGCTAATGCATGTTTCAAAGACTGTACATTGGGGGCAGTGTCATCTAATCCCACCATCACGGCATCTGAGCTCCTGCACCCGCACGCTGAATTTTCCATAGCCCACAGAGCACAATTGGACAAAATCTGCAGGTCGCTCGAATGAAACTACAGTTATGTCCCTTCAGTGTCCATCGATCACCCTCCTTTTGCTCGGAGACATTTTGTGTTTGGACAAGCTTCAGTGACGCTGGCAGCCTGTGTTTAAAGCCCAGAGTCTATGTTTATGTGGCTTGTGGCCGTCTGGGCCCTGGGCTGCATGTGGTGTGGAAACCTGATCCATTTATCTCTGGGATTGGAGCGATGCAGCTGACCTTGCTGCCCTGAGGAAATGCTGATAATGGGTTTACTCAGAAATCATGCTTGATTGCAATAAATGTCTTCAACACATCAGTTCATGTGTGTTATGTGATGTCCTGGTTCAGTATCTGATGGCTACAAAATTGAAATTTCCTTCTGCCTTTTGCCAGAAATGTCCTGAAGAGTTTGAGTATGAACAGTTTGAGGATTTGAAATACTTGAATCCGTGTGCGGCTGCTGAATCGCGGAGCCATTGTGCTGGCTTTCTGACAAAATAATTGAGGTTCCATTTCTACATTGTACAACTCAGCTGTTTCTGGACATCCTAATGTATATTTAGCAATAAAGCTGCATATCAGGCAGTGGGGGCATATTTGACAAAAAGGGCAACATGATAAATGGGGTCAGGGAAAGGTGTCACAGTTGTGGCTGCTTGCTTCCTCATTTCTCTCAGCATCCTGCCCTAAGATTACTACAGACAACAGGGCATGTAACACCTGTGTCCTTACTTTATTCTGCTCCTCTCCAAAAACTTAAGGTCCTATAATGTGTAGGACTGTTTTATAGAAGATTATTGTAATAATAATAATGCACTGAATTCACAATAACAATGCAGTCTTCTTACAGAAAGCTTTAACATGTGCTCTACAAATCCATGCTTTAATCATTCACTCCTATTCTCAGTGATAAAACTAATGCTAATAATGTTTTTGTAACTCCAATAACACAGTAGTAATATGGTTCAGTTATATGCTCAATAATAGTGGTCCTTTTGTTCGACAGAGACTTGTAGGTCGAAAGCCTCTAAATGTTACTGAAGGAAATCAGTGCAGTCTTTTACTGACTATTGACACTAGTGTCTATAAAATGCGCATTCTGTGTAATCAGCATTTGACTTAAAGAGTGCCTAATGTGCTCTTGATAAGTGAGGTTGTTAGCAGTGATTAAAATCTCCAGCCTCATCCCGATGTTCAGAGCTGTTGCTGTACAGGCCCAGTGCTTGAATGGGGAGTGTGGAGCTAACATTAGCATCACGCAGAGTGGCAGCTCTCCCTGATTTAGTGTTGGGTAGGCTGCTGCTGATTGAAGAGAGCATTACGTCACAGCTGATAGGTCTGAGTGGAGCTCCATCAGCCTCTGCTGACAGCAGCGTTAGTGCTCACAACCAACCCAAATGGAAGATAGAAAAAACAGAGACACTCTAATGCACCACATGGAAGAGCTCACATGAGCATAAACACTATGTGTCTGTACTGTGCAGTGAATAAAGGAGACTTTTGGCTTTTGGCTGTGAATAAAGGAGACTTTTGTCAGACAGTCACGATTGTAAACAACAACAAAAGAAATGAACAAATAGTTTGCAATAATGCCTCAATCTGCTACTTTTTTAGAAACCACACCAGTTTTCTGAGAAGTCAGTGAGAAGCCTGAAGAACAAATTTGTTGCCTTTGTTTGCTGTCTCCTTATCTCTCTTGGTCTCCACTGATGCGATAGTCCAAAGAAACTCAGATAAATTAGAGCCACTGGGTTGCCCTATAGGTATAAATGAGCCAGTTTAAACCCTGTTTTGGACTGACAATCTGTCCACAGCACACATGTTGTATTCTGGTGCTGTCTCCCCCTCATGACCCTGCACTGAAGAGAAAATGAACAAATAGATGGAAGCCCAATCCAGATGTATTAACACTACATTCTGCTTTATCTACTGGGTTCACATTTGAGATACTCTTACTCTCTAAAAAACATCCCTACATGATTTACCACAATCGATAATAAGAATAATTAATATAATGTCTACTCACCCTATAACTTTACAGTAACTGGTAACTTTGATCCAACCAGCAAAAACAGTAATGCAGTCATATGTTCCCTGCATACTAACTCTTCATAGGCACAAATGCTAATGTGACCTTTATTATTTGACACAAAAATATGAAAGAGTTTCAAATTCAATAGCTGACAGCCATGAAACACATTTGACCCACTTGATGGAGACGTTTTGTTCTCTATGTGGGGGAAACATTTTGCAATATGCAGGTGACTGCGCGAACATAGATTCAATGTGGCACTCCCACTTAGACATGCCAAATAAACGCAACGCTAATTGGTTTGAGGTTGTTGGCCTGAACTAATCCAATTACAGCAACATTGTACGAGTATGTATGGGCTTAGCTGTATATTCTATACTGGAGCATATGGTATCTGTTGATCTTATTTATACTCAGCAGAGGGCCCAGGGGTCTGCAGCTCAGGAATCTTACTCAAACTCTCTGCACTATATTCCACAGTTTGGCTTAGACCTCTACTATGAATCACAATTTATATGCTAGTGTAAAATCTTAGTCTGCAAATGCACTGTTTAACAACAGAAAGTAGCGCCTTCAGGTAATTGTGCCGTTATTTAAAGCCCACAATCCCTCTCAAAGCAATAAAATAAAATAGTTTACAAGATGATAAAATGCTCAAGTGGTTCTACACAAAATTGCAATTGAATCTGGAAATGTTAGTTGTGCTCACAAAGCCATTCTGTTTTGACAGGCTCACAGGCTCATACCGGCTCAACAAAGAGCTGTGGGACACAGTTTCAAATGTAATTGAGATATTTTACTGGAGGAACTGGTCACATTTCTAATTAGCTGCACAGCTGCAGCGATAAAGCAGTCCCTTCAATTTTCTTTAATCAGATGTTCTAACACAAAGGCTTCTGATAAGGATTACTCCTAAGACGTCTCGGTGATGACAGCCTGCCACTAATGTGTATTTGCAGTATCGTATGTGCTTATTAACACTAATCTATAGACTTCCTCAGGGTATTATTCCAACATATGCCCCCATTTGAAATGGGAAGGTGTCCACCTCCCTGGACTCTAAAGACATCATTTTGCACATTCCATGGGCACAATGCTATAGCTCATCTCACAAGGTTGATGCCTTTGTTTTGCCTTAAGCAAACTCTTTTTCCTGTCCCATTGCGGGCTGCAGTGATGAGCCCTGCTATCCAGATTGAGGTGAGAGAAGGGTGGGTCTCCTGCCTCCAGCACCATCTGCTCCAAAGGGCCTCTTTTAGACATGCTGAATAAACAATACTGTCCTCCACACTGATTATCAGCACCATGACATCAGCATCTATACAGATGGGCACCGTTATTACCCATCCGCTTACAAAACACAGACAGCCTTTTTATATCCTGACTTATATCAACTTATGAGAAGGAAAGGGCCCTTTGAGATATCAGCGCTCCAGGCTGACCTTTGAACTCCATACTAGAGAAAGCCATTCTCACATAGAGGGGGTTATTGACCGGCGAGGGGTGAGCGCAGGGAAGTGTAGTGGGAGTTTCCGTGTCAGCGGGCTCATCTTACAGCAGCCTCCCTGCTGGACCGCGGTGACGTCCCCCGGTGGTCAGCTCAGTGACAGCTGCTGAAGGGTGGTCAGGCCTCATGCATAATGGAGGCTCAGCAGACCACCACCGTCTGACTGCTGCACTGATGTGGAAGTAGTTCAATCTCAGTGTCAATACTGCAGCCCTACTGGAATATTAAGTGAAGTTTAAAGCCACGGCCCCCATCAAAAGTCACACAGTGCATTAACCCGATATGAGAGGCTTGCAAAAACAGGGATACAAATTCAGACTGTGCTAAATCCACAGCATAGATCAATGTTTTCTCATATTTAATGAGGTCTTATGCTTATATGTAAGACATATTCATAAATTCAGTATCAAATAGGATTTTGGAGGTTGTTAGGACCTAGTTATATAATAAATCATCTACTAAATTCACTGTAATTGTCTCATGGCACAACAAAAGTAGCTGCACAATTGGTATATAGGATTTGTAAGCTGTGAGACCGAAGACCAACTATACCCACCACCACTTTTATTGTTTTATTTATATTTGTGGCCTAAGATGCCATATTTAACTTGATTATGGAGACTGTAGTGGAGACCTTATGACTCAAGTCATTCGTTAACCCTTTAAGTATTTATTTAATGGCTGTGTAGATGTTTTGCCAATGTTTTGCTTTTCCATCTCTCTGTAGTCTGTAGAATATCCATCATAAAGAATGACTACGTTAAAGCCGCGTGTGAGCAGCAGAGTGCTTGTGGTAGCTTTATACAACTCGCCCTACTCGAGCTCTCCCCGCTTGTCAGTGTGTGGAGAAATCAATGCTAGCAGCTTTTCTGTTGTGAATGGACACACTGCAGTACATCACCTCAATCAGTCATCCCAGGCCTCGTAGGCAGCCATCACGACTAGCGACCCGACCCCCATCCCCAACAGTGTGGCGGAAAGTGCTTACCTAGGAGAAAGAGACAGAGAGGACATTAAATCAGTGAGCATAATATTCTAGTGAGCAGCCCGAGTCGCTTTCACAGATTAGCCAATCTCTTCTGTGCACAGTATCCTGCCACCGCATTTTAACCCTCTCTGCTGTCAACTGAAATGGAGAGCAGGAAGATTATCCCATTTATTCTGGGGCTCAGCACTTTCTAATGTTCTAAATGCACTCTAAATAAGCCAGGAGCCGGCTTGGATATACTGGTGTTTTCAAATTAAAAGTATCAACAGCAGCTTGGTAGAAAGGAATACCTGTGGAGCAATACTGCGCTCAATAATCACAATGCACTGTACCACTGTTTGAATCATATACTTTTAATAAAACTATATTTAAAAGTCGCAACATGAAAAGTACAAAATATGTTTTGTTATTCTATTTTTTAAAAATTACCACAAATTAGCACAATAGATGTTATATTGTTGTTTTAGGAATAGCCTGTGAACGAGACAGGAGAGTAAGAGTTTGGGAGCAGGTCTGGGAGGGATGGAGCCTGTATTCAGTGGACTGGCCTGTCTAAAGTGTTTTTCACTCCAGACCATCAAAAGACAAAGATTTGTTCCAGTGCCGGATGTTACATCAGAGTGATCCTTCACACTGGCATTATCTGTTTCTCTGCCTATTTGTACCCATTCAAGTCCATGAACTTCACAAGTCTGAGTCCAACTTGAGCCAGCACACAAGCAAGACTAATGACCAACAGCAGTAAGGATGCCCCATGACTGTAAAGTAGATCAAACAGAGGCGCCATATGTATCAAAGGGGGCTTGTAGATTATGCTTCTGGATAAGTGGTTCTACAAATGAAAGAGTTCACTGATTTTGGTGGTGAAAGCTCAAAACATTGCCGTCCTATACTTTTCCTCAATGGGTAAAACATTTAGCTGTGTGGTCATAACATAAAATACGATTACTCTAAAATGGCAGGTGGCTATAATGAAAAGCCTGATGAATGTACAATTATTTTTGGTCTCAAACTCTGTCAGCCATTACTTGCTGCAAATGCCTGTTATTATTACAAGTAGAAATGTAATAACTTGACCTTTAGAATCTATTACCACAATTCTGTCAATAGACCCACTTCACTTATGGTGAATAGAAACATTTCAAAACAACACATTTTTCACATCCCACCTACGACCTTCGGTGTGAAAAGGACACAAGGAGGCACAGGAGGTGAAGACCTATCACTGAATATAAAAATAAGTTATGTGACATATTCTGTGAAAAATGTGTAAAAATATATTTCTGCTTTGAACAGTGACTCACAGCAGGGTCATTGTATCCAGGTTTCTCTGTCACTGTGGGTTCATCATTAAACATGCCCCAGCAATACTTTATCCAACCGAGGACCACAGATGTCGAGCAAAGCCTGTTTTGTCCTAATTGGCAGAGCTGTAACAAGCTGCCTCACACAGAAGGCCAAAGTGTATGGCCAAAAGGCACCCGAGGGTCACTGTTTAGGAAAGGTTCAACAGTTCAAGGTCACCTGAACGGTCCTCCCGTAGTAGTGACCGGTGTTATCGCCAGTATACCTCAACTCGAAACAACTACTGAGAAGTAATATCTTGATTCCCACTTTTAAAGATTCTGCAATTTAGCCTGAAATTATTAGTGAGGTATTATCAGTGTAGTTGTGAGCTTATTCCTCTACTTCTGCACATAGATTTGCTTCTGTCAAAAGACGACAAAGCAGCTCTGTCACCATTATTCAGTGACCTTGATGAAACAACCGAAAGGAAGGACACTCTAATTTTCCAGCCTTGAGCCATGATAACTGCAGAGATTGTTCCCATCTTTACAAAAGAGCTCTGAGCCATGAATTTGCAACAGGGAACTAAGCTGCTGACCAAGGTTGCAACTCTAACAAAGCTATGTGGGTGCAAAAGGATACATAGTGATCTGCAGGTAGAATCCAAGGCCTTATTAAAATGACTTTAATAGGCATTAGGTGATAATACATGGAGGGAAAAATCCTCAGCCAGTTTCCCAAACGCCTAGCACAATTACAATTACTTCACAAATCTAGGTGACACCTCCAGCTGTTGTAATGAAATATACATTTCCCGGTTTTATCAGCAGCAGATGGGAGCATGTGAACGCCGACAATCAGAATAAGCTGACAAGTTCACTTCAAGTTTAAAAAGTGCTTGTTTAGATTTTTCCTCAGGCAGCGTTATGCAAAACACACCTCCAAATGCTATCAATACTGCCCCCCCTCTTGAACTGAGGACACTGTGTTGTCAATCCATACAATGAACACTTGCAATTTGATCCTGTGTCACAAAACAAAGACACAAGAGAGACAACAACAAGACAAAAAGGAATAATTTAACAGAAGAGTGGCAGGGGTGACATGCCAGTCTGAGCGGGCACCAAAGCATCTTCATTATTTTTGTAGGTTCTTTCCCATGAGGTGCTTCTCCCTGTAGATCAAATCAGTCATCAAGTCATCATCCGTGACAGGTGCCAAAAAATAAAAAAAATAAAAGCAGCAGTAAACAGTCTGCAGTGAGAAGTCGGCAATGTGCGGATTTAAACAGATGTGGGAAGGAAATGACTTATATGCACTAAACATCATATAGATGTTACATTGGAATTATCTATATTTATGGTGTAATAGTATCAAAACTGTCATGTTAAGATTTAGGTTATTGGAGCCCTCTCAGCCCATACAGGCATCAAAACAAATCAACGATTAGGGATGTGACGATATCCAAATCTCACAGTATGACATTATCATGATATGCATCTCATGGTACAATACTTATTGCGCTATTTTGAAAAACCTAACAGAATTATAGATATAATACTTTTCCTTTTTAAATGCCTTGCGAATGTGAATCTTTACTGTCATAATCTCAAGAATTAAGCTATAAAAGGTATTTCTTCATGTTGTCTGCACGGAACTAGCTCATGATATCTGTACTTCCTTCTGTTTTCAGCTGTTACAATAATACAATAAAACAATGCAATTCAGCAAAGCCTCTGGTAATTTGATATATTGTGACAGCCCATATTATTTTATTGTGAGACTTTTGACAATACAACATCACAATAATATGGTTATTGTTACATCTCTATTGACGATACATTCAACAGTTATGGCATTTGATATTTTTCAATGACTTTTTTGTTTTTCTTTGGATCACTTAGCAGTCTGATCGATGACTACTCTGTGACTGATTTTATTTGAAGTAAAAACATTCTTCGGCCTCTCGATTTAAGTGACGATGCAGAATGCTGAATCTGTGACGTGAGACTGCATCAATTATCAATTACACTTAATGGCGGGGGTGAAATTGGATTAAAAAAGTCATGGCTGACCACAGGATACTAAGAGATATTGTTCTTGGCAGCCACATTCTATTCATTCATCATTGACGTTAAGGTAATAGGACTTCAGAGCTGTACTAATGACCAACGACAGTGTCTGTGTAAAATAGATGAAAGGTGTGCCATTATGGGCTGGACTCATGAGAGGAGAGGCCATGCGGCTAATGCCTCATTAGAGACATCTATAGCCAGACAGGCTGGAAGCCAAAAGGCCACGGGTCCTTTTTAAAGACTCAATACCCCAGCTGACACTAATTGTAGCTGTCAGGATAGCATGGATTTTCATCGCAGATAATAACAGTCTGCTCCCTTGACACATCTTGGCCTGTTACTCACAACTGGCACTGCCCAAGTTTGGGCTCCACAGTGTTTCTAATAACAAGCAGCAATGCTCTCCAACAATACAATGTAGCCACACACGATGCAGTAATACGACTGTGCAATTCATTACATTTTAATCATGAGTGATTAGCTTGGGTCATTTTGATCGAGATGTCCACAGCCAATCCACTGCTTGCAAAAGAATGTTTTTTAGAGCTGAATTCAGACATTGGAAGAATATTAGATTTTTATTTTTTTTTGGGTCAAATGGCAATGATTATTAATGATTTATTTATGAATTCAATCAAAAATAGGGATTGATTAATATGAGAAAGCAAGTTTTTTTTCCTCATATGACATATGATGCTTTTTTTAAATTTTTTGTAATACTTATGTTGTCTGTACTAGTCTGCATACACTATACATGTGACATACTGGGCTACAGATTGAAAATAGCTCAAGTAGAATCTGGCACAGAGCCTCTTTTCCCATTAGTGATTCATATTATTTGTGCTTTGTCCTTTTTATTAAATAAATAATCTGAATCACTGAAATGTAAAAGCTTTTGAACTGATTGCCAGTTAGTATGTGGTTATGAGTGCTACATCTTTACTTCCAAATAAAAAAAGTGATCGTAGACAAATTGTAACTATCACTGATCTTGTTTCTTTTATTACAAAGAAAAACACAGAATAACTGAATCACCAATATCTTTCCTAAATCTTGTATTTTGTTCAATTTCCTCTAGATAAAGCAGTTGGCCTAAAAAGCAATGCCGGAAAGAATCATTTTCAATATTCTCATTGCATCTTTTAGCTGCTGCAAGCACCTGCAGTGTTGAGCAGACACATCTCTCATTTGGACAGAGGCAAAGCAGGATGTTTTATGGTCTAGTCATACTCCCTGTCACTGTGCTAATGTGATTCAGTTTCAAAACAGTCGGAGGAAATGAGAAAAGCTACTCTCTCCCACCCTAGCAGCACTCAGGCTGGATACACATGGGGCTCTACACTGCTAGCAGGAAAAAGAGAAATACAAAAAGCTTTCATGATACATTTACATTAGTGGAAGAGAGTCGGTTACCATCAGCGTGAGATTCTTGATGCGCCATTTGAATGTTGTAGTGGGGGGTACAAGGCTACAATAGTTGGCAGTTCATTACACTTAAAACTAAAGAAATGACTGGCACTGCCTCTCCCTCGGGCGCTATGCGAGACAAGAGCGTGAGCACTGAATTTATATCGACAGGCAATTGGCGGAAATTGAAGAGGGTCAAAATATGGGAGAACTCAGGGAAGTGCTGTGTTCTTTTAAAGTTTTATAGGAAGTGCGGTGCCCATTGAACCCAATCCATTGTCCAGAGTGCCTGCAGTCCTCTAACAGCCATTTAATAAATAATTCCAGACTAATCAAATGCATACACACTGCCCTGACGGGGTTAAAGTGAATACAAATGTACTTACACTGAAAGCTACTGCAGTGCATGGCCTTAATCAGAATCAAGTGAAGACATTCTGTGATTGGCCGTTCTATACAATTTGGGCTCATTATAAACATTTACACTGTGCAAATATGACTCATAATTCCTCAAGACTTTTCTTAAGAATGTGCTATACAATGAGTTGAGAAAACTTTGTGCATTGAACGCCTTCAAAAAATCTGTAGATCAACTTATGTGTTAGTTTAAAACAAACACATGAACAGAAGTTTGAACTTACAGGAACAACAGTAAACAATAGAGCAATTTATTATCACAGACAATGTATTGGACTGAATTAAGATATTTTCGACTTCAGGACAACTACTCCTGATATGACCAACAGAAGAATCCATAAAAAGATAAAATTAAAATCCTACATTACCAACTGAAGTTAACATGGCTACAGCACTGAGGCTACGGTTTTATAAGCCTCTCACAGTGATTCAGAGAAAATGGGGCCCAAATAACAACATCCTATTTTAACAAACAGCAGGGACACAAGTACTCATAACGCTAAAGTTGAGACCTAGGCTCTAAGAAAACCATGTTATATCACCCAACACTAATCCTGACAACAACAGCAGCTATTTTGCTAAATAATCACAAACCCAAACTGTTGTTAACTCCCCAGCATAGACTGTATATATAAATGGACATAGCTAAGCTATAACCATAACCTAACCATAGCGTTCCAAATAGGAAGTGATCATCACTCTTGGCTCCAATTCACTTTCTAGTAAAAACTGTCACCCTTCTCTCCATAACTGCTGCCGTCAGGCTCGTCATTTTGGTCTTAAAATGTTCATAGTAATCCGCGCTACATGATCTTGGTGATTTTATTTGGCTATTCTGTCTGTGAATCAAGATATGAACATTAATAACAGACCAAGGAGGCGCCTTCTTTGTCCGAGGTCGTTCCCACTAGTGTTAGCAACAGGTTGATTGACAGCGTAGCTGTGCGTCTGCCACCTGCTAAACCAATGATGCCTTGATCCTGAATGGCTCTTTAGTTGCTATAATACTCACGGTCGGAATTCCATATATAGAACTCACCCCTACAACTACTACCCTCCATGAGCTTCATTTGGCTGGAGCCAAACGCTATGGGTCACGTCACACTTCCTTAGTCACCTTCTTTATACAGTCTATGCTGCCTAGTGATAAAATGTATAAAAGGTTGGGAAATGCCATATAGAATCACACGCGCCTCATTCTTGATTCTGATACAAAGGCCAGAAAGTTTCATGTCTTTAACTGGCTGTACTTGTTTTTTTTTAATGGCCTCCGACTGCGATTTTTAAATTGTACTGCCCGAGTCAACCGTCTCATTGAGAAGAAACAAATCCATAACTACAGGCTTTAAAAGGCCACAGGACCAACAAACCTTTTAAAAGACCAAAGAGGTGTAAGCTGACGAACAAAGGTCAATCTAATATGGACTACTTTAATGATTGCTTCACTCTTTGACTAATTCCCCAAGGCGGAGGCGGGAGGACTGGGGAATGAGCCAGTCAGTGTGTCCACCCTCGGCCTACCCATTTGCCCTGGGCGTTTTAGTATATGCCACCACCAGAAACTGAACAAGGGTTGTGGATTTCTAACACATTGAAGTCTTGGTAGCCTTAAAAATGGGTTTAGAATTGAACAACGACAAATCTCCTAAATATTTCACCATGTGCCACAGTAGTGATGAGTGTGAGAGTGAGTGAAGCTATATAGCCCCAGTTCACGACTTGTATTACCGCGCTAATCTGAGCTCCCCGTGAGAATTTCAAGATTTAATTTAGGCATTTGAGGATGATGCTTGGCGACGACAAGAGCCATCCATCTTCTCTTAACAGACCTAATCTTTATAGAGGCTGCAGACTTCAGGTAGTGCATGTGATGGATAGCACCCCTGGCTGAGGACAGTCCATTAGCAGGAAGAGAAAACCACAAAGCCAAACGCCCAGTTACACACTCAGCACCATTTCACAGGCGCTGCCAGTTTTGTTTACTACATTATACAAAATGTGTTCAGCCAAACACAGGAACACAAGGAGGGCATAAAGGACGAAGCTGTTATTCCAAGCTTTAGTTTACTTAAAAAATTCATATCATTTCACAAATGTATAAGTTAATACATTTAAACAATTCTTATTTCTATGTGTTTAGATTATTTGACGTTGTGTTTTCAGATTAGCCCGGTAATACAAGTCATAAACTGGGGTTATATTTATGGGTTTCAGCTACCTGTTATATGCAACATTTTGAGGACTTTTTCTCATTCAAAAAATATAATAAATGTTTTAATTAACTGTGAGTCACTATAGCAACAGCCCTAATTTTCCAACATTCTGAAACCCATGAATAGCTTTACTTAGTCTTGCACTCATCACTACAGTGGCACATGGTGAAATATTTAGAACATGTGTTGCTGTTGTTCAATTCAAGACTTGCTGTTAGCATCTTAAATAACCATTAGTAACACTAATGCTAAATAACCATGTAGTAACACTACATGTACCAACGTGTAGTGAATTCACAAAATCACAAAATCTACATACATTCATGTTTTAACGGACATTTTTGGAAATCCAGTTTGCTCTTGTTTACAGGTTAATGATGCACTCTTCTTTATTACACCTCCTCCCAGATGTAACAGTAGAAACCACAGCAAGTTCCAGCTGTCCTAGTAGTCGCCAGATCTGGTTTTATCAGGGGAGCGTAATTCAGTCAGGGGCAAAGAGGCTACAAAAAGTGCATCCACTCTAAACTTTATTTTGAAGCTTCAATCACCAGCATCTGAGACCCTTTCAATAGTTTAGCCTTGAAATAGCAAAATAAAAACTCCTCAAGCATGATTGACGGGGCTCTTGATACACTGTGTTCACTGATGGAGTGTGACAGCTGTTGATGGCGTCTAAAGTTGATTTTTTCATGAACTCTGACTGAAACTGGGTTTGTATTTTGAACTTCAGAACGTTGTGTAGGTGGAAAAAAACACATATTTTTCGCCTTGAGGACCAACCTTGAAGGCTTAAGACATGTATATATATACTACTATTCTGCATGCATGTTTGAAAACCCCTCAAGCGTGAAACTTTTGGATTTATTACTAATGCTAATTTGTGAGTTTGTGGTTAGGTTGTGCGATGTGGGATTATTGGGATGTGTTACATAAACAGGAAATCAAGAGAAAAACAAACTTTGCCAATTAATCAGTTCAAGTAAAGATGTTGCATTTAGTCGCCCCATGATGTCCAATTAAGACTATGTTTATCAGTGGAGCTGAGAGAGTGCACTGTTTGCAGGTATACCGCCACTGCTGCTGCTGTCACTTTTATCTGCGCAGACAGCAAGACAACATTTCAAAACAACAAAAACAAGGATTATATAAAAAAAGTGAAGGGGCAGGGAAAAGTATCATCTATATTTGCAAAATTGTGTTTGCTAAATTGTTCAGAGCAAGCACAAAAATAGTGTTTATCGCACATTCATTTGACATTATTGCTAGCTTTGACGTGTTTCCACCGAGCAAATAAAGGGGAAGATAAAAATGCAGTAATCCATCACAAATCATCTCGGGCCTCCTGTCATCTCGCGCAGCATGCTAGCACTGCCTTGGCTTTAATTAAGTTATTCTGGAAGTGCTGACAACAAAATAAATAAATAAATGACAAGTGTGTGGAGTTTCTATGGAGACCTGAAGCATCTGGCTTGATCCCAATAATTTGTTCTGTGGCGGCGTCTTCCATCTTCTTTTCCTCCACCTCTCTTCCCCTCTTTCACAAGTCCGTAAACACATAAAGTCTCCCCAGCTCACGTACATATCCTCCGACAACGCTCAACTTAACACAACTTTGATGATAATCGCTGTCTCAAATGTCACTGTGTTTCATCACATTAGTTGGATTTCTTTAATGGCTTGCACTTTCCAATGACACACTACCACCCATGGATAAAATGCAGATTAATTGCGCATACACGTCGAACAAATATGCTCGGATGCAAGCTAAATAGATGTCATCAAGGCTAAGGAAATGGGAGACACCCCTTTGCATTACATATAAGCCCCGAACGTATACATACAGCGGGGGGGACTGGGTAGGGCTGCAATAAGGGTTGAACGGTGCTACTCAGGAACAGTGTTCAGTCTCAATTTGGAAGATAGAAGCTGCACTTCAGAGCCCTGGGCCTGTTTAAAAGCAAGTGATGGAGGAGGTCGTAACAGGCTCTCAACAGCCGAATTTAGGGGCGAAAAAGAGGAAGGATGATAGATGGGTGAAGTCTATATGTGACCTGGAGGAAGACACACAACACATAATGTAGACGCAATGCAAGCGGAGGCCATCAAGGGAACCCGGAGATTAAAGTTCACTTATCAAGTTGAAGATTTCGTTTCTTATGTTTACTTTTGCGTTTAATGCCGGAGTCCTTTTCAAGTGCGGGGTCTTTTTGAGGGGCTTAAAGTGTTTGGTGCAGTTGGTTTGAAGTGCGGCTAGGCAGGCTACTTATCCATAGTCGGTGTATTACCTACAGAAGATGGTGCTTTAAACGCTCACCGCTTTTGAGAGGCAAATAGAAGCACTGACACTGAGCAAACTAATGCAATGGGGAAAGGGCAGTCGTGTAGTGTATAGAGACACGTTTTCAGAGGTAGTAAATAAGGTCTTCTTTTTGGATAGCAAAGTTGGACTCTTGTTGATAAACGTTGAATGAATTAAAGAGAATTAAAAAGATCCATGGGTAAAGTAAACATGTATAATTTTAGTTCAGAGACATACATGACGTTGCAACTACTTACTGTGCAGTATTAGAAATCGAGAGACTGTCCTTTTTATTATTCTAATGACAACATATCACTTTTAACCTTTCGATCTTCATCATCTGTAACTAATTTTATTTTTAAATCTAACAAGATAGCTTCATTTCACTTTGATTTAATCGCAATATGCTTGAAGAAGAATAACAGCACAATTAATTAGGTGCGTAGGTGTCACGTACATATAAAAGGTAAAAAATAGTGCTTCCGATTAAAAGGGTCAAAAGGTTTCTTGAAATCTACTTAACTTTTGGTTCTACTGTTGTTTCAAAGTGCTTCTAATCCCCTCTTCTGTACGGACGTCCCTTTTCTTAATTGGATGTTGGAAAGCAATTTAAAGTTCAGTGAAAGCTACTAAATATTTCAAGGTATTTGTATAGGGATAATCAAGACAAAGCTTTTCCACCTAAGAGAAAGAGTGGGCACTTTTTGGCTGATTTTGAACTGAGACAAAGCGTAATGAAAGATTTCCTTACGGGTGGAGGAAACATTGGCACCTAACTCTATCTTTTGTCCCGTCTTTTATTTTGCTCTTTTTCAACAGAGGGATAATCTGCTTCAAATGACACCATATTGTTGATAGCAGAGAGGCTTATTGTCCCCCTTTCATGTCTTTGATAAAAGACACAGAGAGCTACTGTTCCAGCTGCTGGCGTGGAGGAGAGAGTACCATTACACTTCCTCATCTCCATAAAGTCCCCATTCATCCATTTACCTCTGAGGGAGCGAGGCTGCAGACGCCTTAAAGCCTTAGAGCTGGCGGTGTGCGCACGCTACTCTCTCTCTGCTCGGTATGCTGTGGCACCCGGGCCCCGCTGATGTGCTGAATACTGACAGTCAGCAGATTCACTTTGTTGTGCACTTTCATTTAGGCAACAAGGGACTGCTTTTCGTTAAGTGCAACTCGCGAGGATGAAAGAATTAGGAGTTGGCAAAGGGGCTGGCAACGTTAGTTTTTCCTCCATCACTTTGAAATCCCAGCTATAACCATCTGTCTCGCTCGCTCCGAAATTTCAGACCAGCACAGCGAGGGGATGCATTATTCAATATTCCAAAGAGCAGTGTTGAGTTAAAGCTTATCGTTGCCGTACTGATGCACCAACTAGATGGACTGCACTATTGTGTATTAATATTGCTTAATTTTACTTCAGATGGTTGGGGGTATCTTGCTTATGGGGATGCTCAACTGACTGGAACATTTTGCCAAGCACTTTAACCACTAAAGCTTAATGGGCAAAAAGCTCAGAGGAAGGAAGAGGCTGCACTTAAAGTTAAACCCATTTTCTACAGATTTTCTCTCCTCAATAAAACAGTTTGAATATAGTTCAACAGCAACACGGCCAAGCCTATTCATGTGACACGCTGCCGCCTCCGCCTGAGCCCCTGCGCGCACACACAGAGTAATACATGTTTACAAAATATAGCCCTTGAGAAACATAATGGTCGGCAGAAGCCTTTGTGTGCTGTGAAGGCAGGGCGCTGACCCTCGCTTGGCCATCTTCATTAAAGCCTATAGGCCAACACTGCAGCAGAGCAAGGCTAAACCACAATCCCCCCAAGCATCCCTGTCCACGTACACATTATCTCCAGCTTCAAACCGCCACAAAATGCATTTGTTTAACAGAGAACAATCATCTGACATGCACACCGTGTCACAGCCTATTTTCACACTAAAGGTCATATTCAAAGGGGTAAGGAATGTCTAATTGCACCTTTTATACAACCCAGACTCTGAATGGAAAGCGAGAAAGCATTTTAAAGATAAAAAAGCAATAAGAGGGAGCACAATATGATGTTGCTCCCCCAAACATATTTGTTGGATTCATTGGCATTCAAATTACAGAGTATATTTCCAGTTCAAATACTTTAAACAAGATATTCATCAGCAGAGGGAAGTGGGGTAGAAATTTCATACAGCAAACAGTGATTATTTTATTCATAATCCCAGGCAAAGGAAAAGGTGGAATATCAGATGAGACTGCTTGACCAGCGTCCACCGGAAATAAACTCACAGAACTTCTACTGTCAAAGGTAAGCCACAGTCACATTTAATATTATGATTTATCTACTTGTAATATTACCAAACACGATAAAACATTATTATAAATATTACTTGTCATATTCAAATAAATTGTATGCTTTCAGTAATCTTTCACATCTGGATCTCTCTGACAAGTGAATATATGGCTATTTCTATGTGTAATACATATTATTTGCTTTAAACTTGCGTTGGCAGTGACTTATAACTACAGCCCGAAGCATAAGAAATGTACTATGTTTTCATAGAAGGGTGGCCTTACAGTGAATACAGATGTGTTAAATGCACCATATCATCTACAGACCTTGTATCTATAAATAGCAGTATACATAATAAAGGTTGGTGTACTGTATTTGATCAACTGGGCTAATATCAACAACAGTGATCCTTAACTAGAGCCTACAACACCATCAATCTCTCTATAGAGTCTGCATGTTAATAGTGATTCTCCAGTTTCTTAGCTACAGGAGTGAGATATATCAAAATATGGGTAATGTTGTTTTGAAAATGAAAATTTAGAATATTGAGAATGGAGTCTACAATTTAAAAAAATATTAAAAAGACTGTGTTAAAAAATGATTAAAACAAACTTGCGACTTAATAAAAGTAGAGTGATATTTAGGCACTTTAGTTGTTCATTTTTACTTTTTCTGCAAACATCAACTATTAAGATTTGGATCTATTTAGGAATTACCCCATCTTTTACTGAAATGGAAAGAATGAAAGAGAACTATAACTCAACTTGAACTACATAAAATGGTAGTGGGTTGTCAAAAATGAATACACTAATGTGTATTGATAATAAAACTCATAATGAAACTACATCACAAACACAACAATGAAGATTTTCTGAATAGTTTTAGAATGGTCTATAATGATCTATATCAGAACAAGCACAAGACACAGAAATATTAGTGAAACTGCTATTGCTTTGTTTTGAAAATTACATTCTATTGTGTAAAAAAATTGTTTTTATCATCACTGTGGTTTTTTGACAGCACTAAATGGTAGTCAATAACCGTTTGTCTAAAACGCATATAACTTTAATTGTAGAGATATAGGCTCATATATTATAAATAATAGGGCGCCCACTTGTATGACTAATGCAGATGCACTTAAGTCACAGCCACATCAATCATATAGCCACTTACACTCTTAAACATACTATACCAGCAAACCACTTTGCAGACAATTTAACAACCTGTAATTCACATGTGAGAAAAAAAAAACAAAACTTTTCTTGAGTTGAATCCATAAACCTAAGTGTGTATTTGAAATGATGGAATACACTCAGCGTGACGTGCGGGTGTGAAGTGGGTGGAAATTGATCTTAAGTTCTTCTTAGTATTCTTCTACAGTGGAGACGTCAAATACTGGTTTGAACTCTGTCTGAATCTATGACAGCTGTGAACCTCCAAGTGAAGTGAGAATGAAAATCTTTGTGTCAAACTTTGTGTTTCCCAGCGTCAAACAGCATGCTGCTGTATTTTTTGGCTGACAAATGAGAATGTCAGAGTGTTATCCTCTCACATTGTTGGGAAAAAAATCAATAAAACGCTTAATACATAGGGGGAAAGGGACCTCTTTTCAGAAAATATGGGAAACAAACAACCTACAGCAACTAACAATACACTCTGCTCCCCAATGGATTGCTGCGATAACACTGAGTCAGTCACTACATTTGAGAGCACTGAGAACCCATATTTGGTATATTGATAATACTAAATCACAAATTAGCTTTTAAATTATGTGTTTTAGATTACAAAATAAATCTAAAAATGTAAAAACATCATTTAGAAGCAACTTGAGGATGATTGAAAACACAAAAGACTGTAAAGAGAGACAGGAGAAGTTCATTTACCATCAGTACTGGAACAGACACTCCACTCGTTCGGTGGTATTGTCCACTCAAGGCTGACCATGTTCCCATTGTGGGGGGTTTTGTAACTTCTGATGACGTAGGCCATAGAGCTATTCACAATGAAATGTCAACCAGAACCGAGCCGGAGGTGTCCTTGGTACAGTAGTGCAATGGAAAAGTCCGCATCTAACACTGCAACAAATGCACTAAACAGCCAAAAAGCCTTAACTAAATTATGATACTGGACAACTCACAAAACTCCTCTGGTGACCCCTTGTGGTAACGGTTATATTTTTAGTTCTATCTTGCAATGGCAAAGATTGGCACAGTAATTTTATATTTTTCAGCGATGAATATGAATATACCTATAATTTGAATAATTGCAAACAGAAATCAGAGAGACAGTTTGATTCAAACTAAGCATACTTTTAGATGATAAGTCAGTTGCTCACATCAACATTTTCTTTCAAGGTGGCTTCATTTATTTTTCAGCCATGCATATTTAAGAGATACTAGTACTTGGGAGGAGGGGGGGAGACCACTCATGGATCTCATTCCAAGAATTCATCAACACTCTGTCAAGAATACGGCAGCCAAATATTTCTATGTCACAAGAAAATACGCCACGACAGAAAAAAAAAAAAAAAAATGGTGTGAAGTGTGAGGTGTGCGAGGAAACAGGACATCACTGTGATAATCGGAGCCTCAACCAAAAATAACAACTTGGATCGACAACAGATGTATTATGCAATCATTCAAATGTGTCTGATTGTGAAAAAGTTATATATTCATAGAAAAAAGTCCAGACTGACGAATAAACAAACCTTAATCCTCCCAAGACCACACATGAAGACTCCTCTTTGAAACAACGCTTTGCTCTGTCAAAATGAATCGACGTGCGACTCAGATCTCAAGATTAAAGTTAAATAAATGCATACAGCCTTGCATTGGGATGAAACACTAAAATATATGCTGTTCATATATTTGTGTGTGAGGCAACCGCTAAACTTTAGAACAAAAGAAAGTCAACAAAACAATATAAGAAACAGAAATATTTGACAGTGTAGCATAAAAGCAGCAGTTCAAAGCCGTTGGACTTGCGTTGTGTTGCATCATGTGTGGGCACACCAACAAGTCATCTCATGGCAGACAAACCTGCGGCTCACTGAGCCTGGCACAAAGAGTCCTTGATCATTTTCTCTCACTATCGTCTCTTTTAAAAGAAACTTGTGCATGATATTTATAGGACATAAATAAGAGGAAGACAAATCTAATTTATTTCAGGGTCATTCTCATCACACCTCGTGTCAATACAATTGGTGCAACTGAAACAAATACTCCAATACGGCTGCAATGGAGAGAAGCATCAGAGCAAAAAACTAAATCTCCATAAATGCCATTGTTGGATTCAGTCTATGTGGCCTCACCATAAAGCTCTAATTTAGTCTGTTTTTCTAAGCGCTGGCTGCATGAACACACCCACCGATTGCCACATGACCTCCGCAAAAAACTAAAACACAGGGTGTTTTCCTTTAGCGCAACCATAATGATACATTACTATTTATGTTCCGGCAGCTGGTGGGTGGCGGAGCTCACAAAGTCACTCACTCTGCTGCTGCTGCTGCAGTTGCCCTCTGAATCTTACATTTACTTTTACACGTATTAAAAGATTTAACAAGTTAGGCTACGGTCAAACACTATGGGGTGTTACTGAGTCTTTATCTAATTAACAAGGCTTTTTATAGCAGCAGTCACTAGATTCTGTTTTAGTGAAAACAGGACTCAGGAGTCATCCGATTAGAGGTTAGAAAGTATGTGAGTATAAAACTACCTCGTGGTATGTAAGCATGTAATTAACAAGGATGCACATGGAATGAGGCCGGAAAGCCTTTAAAATGGCTTTGCCTTTAGTATTTTTGTTTTTCCATCTCCCCAGTTATGTGAGATGAGATGTTATTCCAAAAAGGAATTTATAATTGGGACTTTGATCTATTTGTGATTTATGAAATACAATTACTATTTCATCATGACTGTGTTGTTCACCTCTGCTCCAATTGTGTGTCTGCCACAGAGGGCACAGAATAACAGTCAGTCACATACTGCGCTCATGATGAGAACTCAGATGTGCTTTCCTTAGACATTAAATACAGCGTGCAATCAAAAGTGAAATTAGCACTTTCTGGTTTATTAAATCCCAGGGAGGGAGTCATTTGATTATTCTGCACCTCCACTTGTGCTCCTCGCCGCTGTCACACCTCAAACTACAAATTAATTGGGTTAAAAATGCAAAAAGCCTGCACCTCATTTTCCTCAAGATTCTGCTCAGGCAAAACGGCGGAGAGTGCTGCAAAGTAAAAACCATCATTTGATTTTCAACCCTCCCATCTGACTAAATAAATCAAGAGCCTTTTTACATGAATGTTAATTGTTTGTTTCTTATGCCAGACAACCGCAAGACTCCTAAAATGTGAGCGTATAAGAAGTAAATGTAAGTCTGAGCTTCAGGGCATATGCAAGGCCACAATATACAGTGCATTTGGGGCCAATTTGGTAGAACATAAAAACAAATTAAGTAAGCAAGACATGATAAATAAATGTAACCACATATTTAAAGGTGCACTATGCAACTTTCTGCTGGAGGATCTGACACCTGCTTGTCTCCATGGAGATGTTATTGCTTTACCTGGCATGTTCCACAGTATGGCATTTAAATCATTGATCCTGCATTTAGTGAATAATTTTTTCGCTAAATATACATGACATTCACACATCTTACTGTGAGCGGTGTTACCGCTTCACAGATATGACCTGTGAGATGGCCTGGAGGGGTCACCTTCTTGTCTCCATGGAGATAGATAAATGGAACATTGATTCAAACATTTGATGACCAACCAAAGGGTCAGTGGTTTTAACTCAAATGCCCAAATGGCCCTTGACAAGACACTTCACCCACATTGCCCACTCCATGCAAATTTACAAAATAAAAAACGAAATAAAAACAGTTACAGACAAATCGAACCATACCAGAGTTTTCATGCGAGAGTAGGCATTTCGAGCCTAAATCCCTCTACCCAGAAGTCCACATCAAACATTATGGTACTGTAAATAGTCTCGGTTCAATATTGATTTTTGGCTATGGCAGTTTTCAAAGTAAACGTTATCTGTCCACACATCTGAAGTGTGCGCCGATCAACAGTCTAACTCCACTCAGCAGCAATAACCATTAGAACACAGAAATAACACATGCGCTAAGCTAAGAGAGATACGTTTGGATTTCTTGTCTGCATCTGCAAATTACCCATCATCAACAACAACAACAACAACAACAACAACAACAGGGCGAGCTTAATTAAGAGAGCCTGTGCTGCAACTGTGCTGTCAGGCAGCTAGTACTATGTGCCAACCAAGGGGCTTCAGAGAGGAACTCATTCTTCTTTATACTAGACATGGTGCATTAATGGACTGTAAAATACAGCAACAAGTGATATAAGTTGGAACTAAGGTGATGGATGCGAGGCTGCCAATTTCCACGGGCCGATAGAGCCAACCACCACCAACACTCAAACTACATTCATACTAGATAAGGTGGGTGAAGTGTCTTGCCTAAGGGCACAATAACAGTTTGTACTAGAACCACTGTTGCCCCCATATGATTGGAACTGTAAGGCAATAGCACCTTTCCTTGACACCTAACCCCATGGGCTAACATTATTTTGTTTAAAAATTGTGACCACTGTATCCAGCAAAAACTTGAGAAAAAAACTTGTTTTGGTACAAAGCAAAGAGCAACAGGAAATAGGTAAATCATTCTAAGTAGACACATTGAGCATAAGTCACAAAGCCGAAGCAAGTGTCCCTGTCTTTCGCAGTATAAAGAAAAGAATATTTGTGTTGACCCTATTGCATCAGGGAGCTCATCTGGACAATTTTTATACAAATCCCTCTAAAAGTATCTAGCCCTGAACTTTCACATCAGAAACATAAATTGTATGGGTTACTCCTGCTATGGACGTGGGGCTGACTTTACAACATTTGCAGCAGCACACAAGGGCTGATTAATCATAGTCTAATCGAAATCACAATATGAATAGACGCAACTGGCAAATCGCAAAGACTGCAGTTTTTTAAGTACCTTAATTTCCTCCAAGAAAAACAAAATAATATGTCTTATTCTGCATAAAATATGCTAGCCCTGTTTAGATCTGTACAAACATATTCTGAAATGCATGTGATTCTTGGATTGGTATTGGGCTTATTTGAGTCTTTTTTGTCAATTCTCCTGGACGGGTTTAAAATGTGACTTTGAACAGAGTCATAAATCGCAAATCTAATCCCAATTGCAATTAGACATTTTCCCATATCGTTCAGCCCTACAGCACACTGAATTAACGTGATCAAAATACTCTCAGTCAGATACTATGATTAATGGATTGTGTTTATCAAACCTTTATATAATTCAGTTCCAAGTCCGACATCCTCAAAGCCTTTCTAAAAGTCTCTGCCCACTGAAGTGTCCTACTTATTAACATATGGTGCCTTTGAAAAAAAGAGGGCAGTGCCTGTAATTTTTAAATCCTCTGCTCTTTGAAAGTTTTTTTATCACACAGTGCCGATGCAGCTTAAAGAAGTGCAAAAATGTCGATAAAGTTTTCCAGAGGTCACCTAGTTTGATCACTTGCCCAGCGCCACCTGTGACAGCTGCGATCGGGGCATGTACTTTAGTTGAGCTACGTATGACCCAGAAAATTGCACTGAGAATATTCATGTTTCTGTCCTTGGAGGATTCAGGAGGCTCTCTTTTCATGACCGTCACCCGACCCGAGCGGTAGCACACACGGGCACGCGGCCACACCATACTGTAAAAACGCCACCAGATGGCTTCCATATCCTCGCACTGGCTGCTCTGTGGTTGGGGTTAACTGGGTGACGCCCACTTCAAGCATTTCCACTGTGATTCTTGTTTGGCTCGCACAAAAATGGAAGAGGTAGCTTTCAAATCTCAAAGGCATGCAGCAATAAGAGGGAAATTACAATGGGAGAAGGAGCATTCTTGTTGTTCCACATCTTCTGTAATCATATATGATTTCCACTGGTCAGGACAGTGGCGGTTTAACTGAACTAAACAGAACAATATATCTTCTTTCTTGTGTGTTGTATTCATTCCTCTGAGAGTGAAAATGGCTGATGGAAAGACACAAACCACAGTAGATAGCACAGTGATATAATGTCAGCTTGTCACAATTATTTATGGTTTGTGATCAATCTAGTTTACTATTAACTTGTGTCACTTTAATTTGTAAAGTACTTACAGCTTTGTCATTACTTATGCTTTTACTACTTCTTTTTGCACATTATTGTATATCAGGGCTTTTAAATAAATTAACTAAGTATAAATGAGTACTAGCCATCTCTTTAGTTCAAATGTGTAATATTAGTTAGCTAAGTGCTGTTGTATCTATTATTCTATTAGATAATGCATTTCTCCAAATCCACTGTCAAGAACAAAATAAACATTCCTCAAAAAGTCTCTTTGTCTTCCCTCTCTCTCTTTGCTCCATATGGCCAAAAATGCCCTCTTTTTAATTTGTATTTAGATCTTAATCAAAGCTTTACTAAAATGCACAAGTGTCTATCTTTACATTCTGTGAAATAGGAGACTATTGTCATTGTCATGTTTCAAATAACTCACTTAGCGCCGCCATTCAAAGCATTGCTGTCTAAGTGTCGGAATGAACCAAACAAATCAACTTAATGCACTAAAATTAGATAAGTGTGACACACAAGGTTTGAAACAATGGCCACTGCAGATGAAAGCCAAACAGCTGAGTAACAAAGGCCTGCCGAGCTTGACTGCTGTGGAAGACGAGACAGCCTCCTCACCTCAAGGTTACAAGCCGACAGGTTATAAGCAGCGATTGAAATACTCAGGGAAGACATAAGTCTCATTAAAGCCCATAAAGGACATTCCTAATAAAAACCTCAGCCTGACATGGAAGAGCTCTCCAGTGATGGCTGATTAATTGCCGGTGCAAATGAAAGCATGAGAGTGAGAGAGCGACTGGCTAGCTGGCTGTAATAATTTATCCTGGGCTGTCCTGTCTTGTCCTCAGCGCCCGGGGACATCGCCCAGGACGACAGGGGGAGAGAGAGTGGGTGGAGGGGTTCAGAAAGACATGGAGAAAGAGGGGAGGGGGCGGGGTTCTCATAGGAGGTAGAGGTGTTAGAGGTGGTGGGTGAAATCATCTGTTTAGATTGCTTCAGTTATAACAAGCGCCGTGTGTTGACATGTGGCAGTGTATGAATGGTCGCGGGCTATTCCCTGTACAGGTCAGACTGATAATGACGACTGGAACATGGGATGTGAAAAATATGGCGACCTACAATATTTTCCAAGTGGCCATACATCACATAGGCCCTGTGCTTTTTCATGACAGCTTCCCCTGTAATCCATCAATAACATAATCTGACTGGAGATACTGTATATTTCATCATTTTATTATCTCCCCTTTGTCAGATCCTACTTCATGATTAATAGACAGGTTTCCAATGGCACAAGGAGCAGGCTTGTCAAACATATGGGTAATGAGTGACTAATTACCTCCATAAAATGCTTTGATGCCGCTAGCTTTGATCATTTCCGAATCGGACCAAAGTGGATTAATCAATGGGAGGAAAAAGGCTTTAAGAATAGCCACGGTGATGTATGGGCTGCCACAGTGCGCTCGAAGACAGACATGGGGGTCCAAGGACAATCTGGGCCAGGTTAATGCCCAGCTGAGACCAGGCAGACGACACACACACACCTGCCCCGCACTGTAATAAGTGGCGCTGGCACAGAGGAGAGGAGCTGAGAAAACAAAAGGAGAGGAAAGAAGGGAAAGAAGGAAGCAAGGACACACTAATGAAAGATTACAGCAGTGTTTATCCACGCGCTGAGGAGCACTGCCCCCCTCTTAGGACTGCTTAAGTGTGTATGCCAAAACCTGCTCACAAAAGAACGAAAAAAAAAAAAAGTTTCTGGCAGCAGGGTGGCGATTTGAACTCACCATGATGAAGGCTTACACAACACATGGTAGTTTTTGTATAAATATAGACTTCACTTCACTCACTTTTATTTGTCTATGAGCTAGTCTCCTCGATAAATGTTCATAATATCCCTTTGCAGAATAAGTTGAAGAACAAAAAATATTAATATAGAGTAATTTGAAAGAAAGTTAAAAAAGCTAATGATACTGACAGCTATATGTTAATTGGCTGAGTCTCTGAGAAATGGAGAAGTGGTAATTTCCTGTCACTACCACAAAAAGTATTTAAATCTTCTGCACTTGATCCAGCCCAACCACAACCATAAGTCAGAGTCCTGAGGCAGCGAGGAAGCGGACAGCCGAGCTTCCGCTGAACGACATTTAGATAGACAGCAAAATCACACGCATTGTCAGAGCCTCTACTCTAACAAGCTCCTCTGTACTGATTGAAGCATACATGAAAAATTCAACTGACCACATCACTGCAGCAACAAGTGTGGCTAAAAAGGGGCCAAAGGGTACATCCTCTACACGACCTAAGTGGCACTTTAAGAGACGTTTAACACAACACAGATGGCTTAATAACAGGAAACAGCCCAAAAGTGTCATCGCTGTCTTCTGCCACTGCGTAAGTAGGTTATATATCATAGGCAAGCGGGGACAATTATGATTTAAAAGGCTTGGAGAGAGGAGCGGGTTCACAGTCTTATCCAAAAGTCACCTTCGGATGCTATCTCCTCTTGACTGAAGTCTTGATGGCCATCATAAATACCATACATGATTATGATTTGCTATAGACAAACAAACCTCCATTTTGGCTGGGCGTTGTGACGGGACTGAGGGTGAACCAAGTAGGCCTTTGCTGGCGTTTAGCATATCTGTCTGGCTGCTGTGTCATGGTGATGTGTTAATACACTGTAATTATGGCACTGTCAGCGCATGATGGCCAAACAGTTTCATCTCAATGTGACGTGAGAAATATTCTGTAGAAATTGCAGTGAACTTGATGACATAGGAAGAGATAAATATTTGAGGTGACCTATATGAAACAAAGATATATGTTAAGGGAAAAGATAAACATGAATACTGGGGCAAGACACAAAATGAGAATTCAATATTTTAGCCAATTGGGTACATTGAAGAATATACAAAGAATGGCATGAAGAGTAGTCTGTGCGGTAACAGGGAGGTCGAATACTTCAGCATGATGGACGTTTCTTAGTAACACAAAATAGTATAATTAAATGTTCTATATAAAATCCCTGAAATGTATGACGGGGAAAATCATGATATAAGACAATATGCATATTCAGAGATGACCCACTGTCGGTCGTGTCTGTTGAGCATGTTTACAGGTCGTGTCTATGAAGCATGCTTACAGGTCGTGTCTATGAAGCATGCTTACAGGTCGTGTCTATGAAGCATGCTTACAGGTCGTGTCAATGAAGAATCCAAATAATACGTGTCTATGAAGCATGCTTACAGGTCGTGTCTATGAAGCATGCTTACAGGTCGTGTCTATGAAGCATGCTTACAGGTCGTGTCTATGAAGCATGCTTACAGGTCGTGTCTATGAAGCATGCTTACAGGTTGGAGGAACCATTAGACAAAATAATACAAAATCGCTTGGACAAAACATGTCAGTCTTCCAACTAATAGTTTGTTTACTGCAAATCTAGCATCTCAAATTGTACATACCTTTTAAGATAGGGTGACAGAATTTTTCTAATAGTGTCACTTGCGATATATTTTTTCAGACGGGTGTTTCCCCGAGGCCCTGCCAACTGTCAGTCAACACTTCATCAGTCACACGCCCAAAGTGACACCCGGCGAACGGTGGCATGTCCCGAAGCTCATAGGCACCCATCATCAGCAAGTTATAACAAAGATATATTCAGATTACCATTTACAGCTTCAAACTGTTTAACTGAAAGTGTGAAACAGTGTTTAAGATACAATTTTACTTATGTTACATTTTTTTCACTGGTAGATAAGGACAGAGATGCAAACTCCAGTCAGAATTATTAGAAATTATTAAAACAATTCTTGGCCAATGTATGGTACAAAAACTAAATGGACAAAACAAAATGCCCAGAGTCTGATTATGCCAAACATGTGGCTGCATATTTCCAAAAAATATTTGATAAATAAGCAGGTGTGGTTTTACAGCAACAATAGAATTTCTGTTAAGACAAACTATACGGCCTCAGCAACAACAAAGACATAACATACTATTGAAGAATTCACGACAAAGCAGAAGATTGCAAAATGAAAAGAAATTTGAAGGTAAATTGCCAAGTGTAAACACTATGATAAAAACAAATCTATGGCAGTGCAAATACCAGAAGAACAGGTATGGACTACAGCAAAACACATTGTCTGCCTGATTAAGTCTGTATGATTTGGTCTGACAATGCTATTTGAGGCCTTGTGTTGGCTGATAACAAATATGCAAGGTTGCAACGAAGGCGGTATATGGGATACAACTAGTAATTGCTTATGTGTCAAACCCACTAAAGTTGTATTCAATCAAAAAATATTTTAATCTATACAATACAACCAAGCTCTGACTGAGATTAAGGCTATACGCTTTTGACCTTACCTGAAGTTCTGCAAAACACGGCTTAATTCATTTTTTACACATGGGCCTCCAACGCACATTCTAACCTTGAGATTGGAGGAGGTGAAAAGCAGCCTCTCCGCAGTCCGCACCGTCAAATACTGTACAGTGAGGAAGCGCTGGGCAATCTGTACAAATGAATGAAGCACATAATACATTGGACTCAACCACAACCTTGACAGGGCCTATTCAAAACACAGCTATTGAAACACATCTAGCTATTTCTCTATTCAGCCCACATGTTTTCTTTTTCAGAGCGGTAACGAAGAGTGGACTCAAGACACAAGGAATTTTACACCTAATAACAAACTGAATACTGCTGTAAACACATGATATGCAAATAAAACATAATACATGGGCTATAGGGGGACAGGGTCAGTCATTGTCCATTTTTTCAAAAAACTAATTTGATTCTTTTTGCAGTGATGTTTATTTGACTTGTATAGCCCTCTAATAAATGTCTTATGTGTTTTAGATTGGAGTAGATTTAAAGTACTTCTTACATATTATTGTAGATGAATGTCAGAAGTATTTTATTAAAAACTGTACATTGGAGTGATTAAATATTACTGAAAAGAGATCGATGATACTTGAACTCTTACTAAGGCAATAAAGCTCTGAAGGATGTACATTCTCTTTAAGTCAAGTCACAGAATTAGCTCTTAACAAATGCCATATCCCATTCATCCTCTTTCACAATTGGAAAAAATATTTAAATGTATTCTATTGTGAAAAAGTTTGGTACAATATTGATATCTTCACTAACAGAAGCAAAGACCATATTTTACTGTTATTCTTTTCAGTATCAGAAAGCTGATTTATTTTGTGCTGAAGACATTTCAGTTGAAAACAGTAAAAGGTCACTCTAAAAGTAACCCATTGCCTTCAAATACAAGTCGATTTTCTACTGTATGTATCAATACACTTTTGTTCTCTCTGTGTGTGAGGAGCTTCAATAGCTTTAACCCCAATATAGAAAAGTCAGCCACTGCAGTCGGAGGAAGGTTGCTTTCTGAAGATTTCAATCATTTCTACCTCTCTCCACAAGGCACATTTTGAGAGTCAACCTTCACTCAACAGATGACATTATGTACAGCGTAGATTCGATGGGACGTGTCCTACAATATGGCTGCTTTCTTAGTCTCTTTTGCACATATATAACACGACAGTACTTTTAATCCAGGCTTGTTCAGTGTTCAAAAATAAGACGGACTTGCGCCTTCAAAATATTGGGGAAAAATGTGTCGTGGATTCATATTTCTTTTTTGCCGTTTTGTTGTTCCCTTCCCTGATGAGAACTAAATGTGGACTGACAGCCTGTAATGAAGTTAATAGCGATTTTCTCATCCCACAGATCTATTGTATAAACCGCTTTCATGACCAAAAAGTTTTCAATTGCCATTATATCAACATGGTTTCTATGAAAAGAATTTTAAATGGAAGAAAGTTTCATTAAATTGGTCTGAACATAAAAAGGCACAGAAAATAAAATTGCAATTTGTGCACACAGCGAGAGACAATCCCCAACCTTAGAAGATGGTCTAAAATGACAAAATGGAGTAATGTAACACAACCCTATTACACATGTATTTCCTTTGACAAGTGTGAAGTCGACTGATATTTCAAGCAGAATAATCCATGTTGCTTATGTCCAGCCTGTTTATTCATGTGCACAGCCTGATGCCACAAGTGCGCTTCCCCTGTCTGCACTAACTACACTATTGGGCTGCCTGTTCAAGCAAAACTTTATGCTAAGTCAATCATTTACATCTTTCCAGCAGCCCCATCTACATTTCCCAATAAAAGCCCAAATTGATGGATGTCATCTTGGTGCTCACAGGCAATGACTCCTGCTGCTTGGAAATAACAATATGTTTGTTTTTTTCATGAGGTCTAGACGCGCTATTCTTTTTAATGACATCCCTAGGCCAGTGCTGTTTACATTTATTGATGTCTGTTTTAGACCAGAGCGCCTCCTCTGTGGGGAGAACTAAAAGTACACGTAGTATTTTTTGGTTAAAATTTTCATTCGGAAAGTTTTGACCTTGGAGCGAGGCCCACAAAATATTGCAGATACACATGTTTTATTAGGGTGGTACAAGCTGCAGTAGATAGAGAACTATTGATTAATAACATTGCAGGTGGCAACAGTGAGAAGCGGTCAAACCAGGCAAAAGCCTGCCACTACAAGGCTTGTAAAGAGTTGTTTTGCTTCTTTGAATCACTCCATCATGAGTATTTTTACTTCTGTGAGTGAGAATTAGCACCCACACTTTCAATTTGGCTACTCAGTTCACCTCTGGCTGGCGAGGTAAGTGAGAATAGTAATACTAATCAATGAGAGCCACGCTACTATGGCACAACTAAAGAAGAGTTATCAGAGCAACAATACAAGACATTATATCTCACAAGTATAACTCCCACTGGAGCAAAGCTAGGGTCTTCTACTAAGCCTAAGAACTACAAAATAAATCCATAAAATGTATTTTGCTCTCTTATGCATGCAACGTTTTGAAAGGCTGCAGCCTTTTCTTTTCTTTTTTTGTTAACACATTTTTATAGTGGCATTTGACATTTCACATTATGATTTTTGTTGGACCCACTGCACCTGGCTCACAAATTTATTGAAAATGATATTAAGCTAGGCAGATCATCTAGAAGCATCAGGAACCATCTGTTTTAGTTATCATTGACCACAAAAGGCCTATAATGAGCCTCTAATCTATTAAGAACCAATTTGTTTCTTTCCTGGCTTTTGTGGAACACTGCAGAAAAATATAATGGATTCAGACTATTTTTGGACCATTACATTCTACAAAAAGGTTTCGGTTATTTAGCTTTTTTGCTAACAACTAACAAAGACAAAGTTAACAACTATGCAAACGAACTTCAAGAAAAATCCAACTTTATGGCAGATATAAAAATGTGAGATTAAATCTATTGATTTAATGTTACATTTGTGAATGTGTGCACATAGTGAAGTATGTTGTGCCTTGTGCTTCTGTGCAAATACAGTCTGAGGCTTATCCAAGAAAAAGAAAGAAAAAAAAACATTATAGATCCAGGCAGTGTTCTTTAAAACTCAAAGGTCTGCTCATTCCCTTAAGACTGGGGGAGTAGCACTTTAAAATCTATACAAGTTCACTTAAGTACACAAGACTTTTGTACTAAACACTAGTATATTTCCCTGTACAATCGTCTTCATTGCAACAGTCCACTATAATATTTGGTGCAGGAATAAAGGTGTATTCTGGGTTCTTGCTAATGGTGTGCGTTCTGCCTCAGAGGATACCTGAAGCGGTGGATATGAGGACAGGCGCAGACTTTACAATGACCAATTAAAGTTGTTAAGACAATGGAGCGGAGCTAAATTAGGCTGCATGACAAAAAGGTGCAGGGGGAACTAAGGCACGGTGCTTATTGTGAGAAGTTTGAATGTTTAACAAAAGCTGACCACTGTGGAGGAGGCGCTTTGGCTCAAGAGCTGTCAGTGTTAACGTGCATCCTCCTGTGAGCTTGTGTCATTGAGGCGTCCTTACGGTCACATGCATCTTCTGTATTATAGTCTAGTGAGTCTCTGAAAAGCAGCTTTATACTAGACTATAATGAAATTAAAGCAGCTCTTCTTGGTTATTTTAAAATGCAACAATATATTTTTTACAAATGAGCACACTGCTGGAACAAAGACGCAATGACGGCTGGAAAAGTTTAAGAAAGGATGACAAGTGGAATCGGCTTATCTTGACAAATGAAAAGCATTGATGAAGGTTTTACCACTTAGGCTTATGTCTGTGAGAGCAGAACAAGAAGTTCATAACAAAGTTTTATCTTTAAACAAGTTTTACTTTGTTCCAAAATATACAAAAAAACATGTATCACCACACAATAATAAACAAGAAGCATGCTTACAGTTCTTAACTTGTTAAGGAAAAGGCAACCAAATTCTAATTAAAAACAGTAGGGAGGAAAAAAGTCTAAAGCAGAAACAAGAGTGCAAAACAGGCTATTAGTATAATTTCCCCTTTCACTGTTAACAATAAAATAAAATGTAAATGCTGCATATTTAAATCTAACATTGTGTCTAACTGTGTCAAATTGTGTCAAAGTATCAAATGTCGAGAGAAATCTTATGCCATTCAAATATTACTGCATACAATAAATATCAAAAAAGCACATTTTCATTTGAAGCTGCTATGGCAGTTCATCCAGTCTTTGCCTAATCGAGATCCAGACATTTCTAATTGTCAATGATATACTTGGGTGTTTTTAATCTAAAGGTCTACGGCCACTCCTCTGTCAGTAAAAGCATGTGTTTTGGAGCAGGAGTTCAAATTTCGGATTAAATTGGGCTACTTTTGTGTTAAATGGCACTGGTTTCAAGTCTGTTCATATAATCAATATTAAAAGCCATTATTATTTGGAAAGAAAAATTAAAATTGAATTACTAACTGATCAAGATGGGGACAATTTTTTGCCAATTGTCACAATAAAAAATAACACATTTAATAGTAAATTGATTTGACTCCGCAATGAGTATTCTACTTCAGAACACCTAAGTCAGCCACAAACACTTTTAAAAGGACACTGAATTTTTCCAGCTCCATGTTTTTCTGTTTGAAAATCAGTGGTGTGCGGGTGTGGAAAGGTGGTCATTGCAGCATGTCACAGGACCCTAGTTATGTATCACTGGACAGCGGTGTCATCCAACATCCCTGATGCACACCGGCAGAGAGCTTTGCCATCAGCACCAGTTGGCAAGGCAACTGAAACCATAGTGGCTGCTTTCTCTAATATAAGTGCTAAGAAGTGTGGTCATAGTAAAGGAAAATGCACAGTGAGTCTAAATTACAATTATGGAAGTAAGGAAGTGGCATGCATTTGAGTAATCAGTGGCAAAAACCGTGGGCAAATTGAACATAATGACAGGCATGTAGTGTTTGGTGGAGGTGTTCTGCACTGAATAGGTTCATATTTGAAACAGTGAATGAAAGGCTTCATTGTGTAACAGCTGAATATAAACACAGACTTGATGCATAAAGGCCTCGGTCCATGAAGCACAGAGCACAGCATGAGAGCGTGGGGTTGTTTAAAGCTCCCTCTGCTTGTTATATTCAGACAGACAGTTACTCAGGAGCCATTGGATAAGGCCTATATTTCCTTTCTAATACATTTACTTGTCAACCCAGATGTAAACAATGTGACTTTGAGTTTCCCCATTCCATTAACTCTATTGCCACCCATGTCTCTCCAGCGCGCCATGACTCTACTATGAGCAGTAATCGATAGGGTTCTGGTTTGGGTGAATGAGTCCTGGTGCTTGGTTTGCACAGTCTTGATCAGTCTGACAAAGACAAATTGTAGTGCTGTATGGGAGAGTAATTAAGATGGGTCTTGTCGTTACAACGGAAACACAGCAGCATGATGTCTAAGGCAGGCAACGCAACACAAGAGAAAGAAACAATCAGATCTAAACATAAATGAATGTTAAATTTTAGACGTTAGTTATGCCTGAATTTTATTACGGTAAAATACATTTGACATAAACAAAGAGATCTGACCTTTTGATAATCTGCAAATTTGGACAGATAATTGCAGTGTAATTATGTGCTTTTGAAAAATTCAGCTATACTTTGTTTTAGTATTTATTTGAAACAAGGAACAAGGCACATAAAAACTTGTTGTAGACCAAATTATAACCAAAGAACTACACTCAAACACAGGTGCATGAATGCCTACTTTCCCCACGCACCTCTCCTATTTATCAGTCTCATGTGTTTTTAAATGTGTCTTATGTATGACTTTTATGATGGATATTGTGCCTTGTCAAACTAAAATTTCTGTCACCTGCTGGGAGAGACGATACATTAAGCTTATCGATCCATTGGTCTATCTATCTCTGTTATGCCTTGAGTAAGTGACAGGTGGACTCTCAAGAGATAGCTTTAGTTATCTCTTTTAACAAAATAAAGCCAACACCTAACTTAATGACTACTGTAAAGGAATTGTAATAAAACTGAAACATTGAAAATCTGAACATAAATATTTGGCATACAATTTAATGCTCACCCCTATATTGAAATTAAATTGATAAACTACTACTCATTTTGTAAAAAAAAAAAAAAAAAAAAAAAAAAAAAAAAAAAAGGGTGGTTCT